>VMDR010003749.1:0-18810 GCA_007922815.1 Macrotus californicus
ATAAACACCATCTGATGCAAGTTAGTGGGGGCAAATAGAGGAAATGACACAGCATTAGTGAGAGAATTAAAAAACTAAATGATTCGTCTAAAATGTTTATATATGGTATGTACAGATTGGATCACATGAATCTAAGAACAAAACTGTTCCAATTCTTAACATCTGTTATGGACATAGTAAGATACAGTACAAGATTCATTTTTAAAAAGAAGGAAAAATAGCGCTAATTTAAACACTGAAAACACATTCTTACAAAATCTTTAAAAACATACTCCAGAGAAAAATGCTGAAACAAATGAAAAAATATTCCGTCATTATAGAATAGTCAAAGGAGCCTCACAGCATGAAAGATAAGGATTCACTTCCTGTCCCTTATGGGGTAGATAGGATATGCGGTGGGAATTTATTCCGTGTTGGAGAAGAGGTGTAAGGCAACCAGGTCTCCTTCTGCTGCAGCTGCATCGACCTCAACGCCACTGTATTGCTCAACTCACTTTTAACTACTTGTCTTCGTTTTGAAAGACTCCGTTTTACAGCTCTCTACAGATGGGCAGCCCTTGTGCTTCTATCTCTCTGCAGCCCTGTCACTCAAAAAGATTCCACCTGAACTTCAAATAATCTGCATGAAAGACGTGGCATTTTCTGGTTTTCAGATTTGCCCCAAAGTCAACATTGACTGGGCTTGGAGAAAACAAGGATTTTTTTTCGTAAGAGCTCTTAAGCCTAAGTAACCAAAATCAAACATATTTTGCTCAAGTAAATAGATTTTTAAGTCAGGATTTATAATCAACAAGAAAATAAAGTTCAGAAACTAAAACCCTACTGGGTAACTCTTTGGTTAGGTTATATAAGTATCAGCAACTAAGTTTAGGACTCAAAACAGTTCAATAAACTGCCAGTAAAGAGTAGATGCTATGAATCTTTATAAAATGCTTTGCGTGGTTTTTGTGTACTATTTTTTTTAAATATGCATGTACTCAAAGGGATGGTACAAACTTCCAACTTTCAAATAATAAATGAGCATGTCTGTTCCTCCCTTCCCACCCCCTCTGCCTTCCTTCCTCCCTCCCACCCCACCCCCCTGTCTTAAGAGCTAAGGTCCTACCGCTATTCACTGCAAGAATACTTGGGCTTCCCTAATCCCCACGACGTGCATTTATGACCCAGCTCCATTTAGTCACTGCTGGCTGCCTTCCCCGAAAAACTCGGTGAGTTGGGCTGCCCTGCCCCTGTCGGCGGCAGGGCTCTTTCTCCCTCTGGCCTGCCAACTGCAGCCAGGTCAGCCAGTCCAACCAAGGGCTTCTGGCAGTGAGCAGAGGGGAAAGGGTGCCTCCTCAGGCAGGAAGTAACCTGCTACAAGTTTCAGCCACAGGCGAAGACCTTTATTTCTGCACGGAGAAGACAGGATTCTTCATTGTGCCAGCACTAGATTCTTCTCCTACATCTACCTGTAACTTTTCCAAACTTTATTCATTTATAGTCACTGAACTGCTTCCAGGGGATCCCAATTCCAGGTCGAGTCTTCCATCCAGCCTCCTAAAACTCTACTTCTCAAGACGGCCAAAACCACTATTCCCAGCGTTTTCAATTCCGTTCTCTTTAACCTCGAATGAGTCCTAAGTGCTTGGGAAGATTTCGAGGAAATCTTCCACGCACTGGACAGGGTCCAATCAGGTTCTGAACAATTCAATCATTCCCAGGTACTTGGTGACTTGGCGCCACACTGCCCCACTAGCTCCAGACTGAAGGATAATTCGGGAGAGGGATGGTTTGAGGCAGGGGGCAGAGGAAGCATGGGGTGGAAGGGGTACATCCGGGCCCTCTCTGTTAGTGGGGTCCAAAGAAGACAAAAGAAAAAGCCGAAAGGATTTGCGGCTCCAGGTTCTCAAGTGGGGACAAGGGGGACCAGCGCAGCTATTGGAGGTGGGGGTCAGGGGAAGAAGAGGGCGTGGGATGGAAGGGGAGATGTACAATCCTCTCCTGGGCAGGAAGAAAGGGGAATGGGTGCTCTGGACTCGCGAGGGGGTCTGGGGAGCTCACTCCCTGCAGAAGACGTACTCGGTGTAGCTGGTCCAGATCTTGTCCTCGCTCTGGTCGGTGCTGGCGAAGGCGCAGGTGCCGGTGGAACTGCACGCCACCATGTGGAAGCCCGACTCGGACAGCTTGTCGAAAGCCTGCTCCAGGAAGTTGAACTTGAGGTAATAGCGCGAAGTGTAGCGCTCCGGAGGCCGGTCGGGGTCCCGGCTCTCGTTCAGGGTGTCCCCAAACACTTCCTTGGCCAGCGATGTCTTGCCGCACACGGTGATGCGCGCCACTCGCCGGAACTTGGCGTCCGCCTGCGCGTCCCGCCCAATAGTGTAGGAGCCGCGGTAACCGATGGTGATGTAGCCCGAGCGTCGGCTCCCGTCCAAGGACTGGGACGGCGTGAGCAGCGGACCCGCTGCGCCCCCGGACGGGCTGCGGCTCGCCAGCTCCAGCGTGGGCGACGGCGCTCCGGCGGAGGCGCCCTCCTGCTGCTCCGGCTCCGCGTAGCCGAGCGACAGCAGCTCGTCTCCCAGCGAGCCCTCCTTTTGCACCCCGCGCCTGGGGTGCGGCGGTGGCCCCGGACCAGGTTGCTGGGGCTCCCCGAGGCGGCGCACGAGTTCGGGCAGCTCGAAGTACTCGGCCTCACGCTGCAGCCGGCTGCGCTCGGGGAAGTAGTCAGGCAGCACGAGCTGCAAGTCCCGCAGGTAATCCAGGATGTAACGGAAGAGGAAGCCGTCTCGGTCCAGAAAGAAGCGGCCTTTGCTGTCCCGGGCCAGCTCCTGCGGCTGCTGCTGCGTGAACATGCGCCAGAGCAGCGACTCGGGCACGGACACCACCGTGCAGCGCCGAGTCACATACACCTGGCCCCCCACGTTCAGCTCCACAATATCGGGGAAGAGCGGCGGCTCCGCGGAGGAGGACGAGGAGCCGCTACCGCCCCCGCCACCCCCGTTGGGTAATCCACGGGTGCTGTCCGCCAGAGCCATGGTTAAGGGGTGGACGAGCTGGGGTGGCGACAGGGAGCGGGGCCGCACACCGGGGCTGCGGTCTTCTTTCCCGGACGCTCGCTCAGCCCTGCGACCCGGCCGCCGCCTCCAGGAGGCCCAGGAGCCGAGCGGTCCGAGCGCACCGCTGTGCTCCGGAGAGTCCCGTTGCGCTCCGCCCGCCTCGCCCGCGCGCTCCAGGCGAGTGCCGGGTCGCGGCCCGCGCGCCGCTTAAGTAGAGCTGCCCGCTAGGGCGCCGCGGCGCGCAGGAGGCGTGGGCGGCTGCAGAGCGGCGGAGCCTCGCTCCCGGGGCGGGAGGGGGACGGGGGAGCGGGGAATTGATTTGCATCTTAAAAGCTGACGCCGCGCCCCGCCGCTGGCTCCACCCAGATCGCGCGCTCCAAGGACCACCCTACTACCCGCTTTCCCCCCTCCCGGCCCGGCGCTCCAGCGCCTTCCTACTCCAGCCCAACTTTCTTTCTCTTTCAAAGTGGGCAGAGCTTGGGACAGGGGCTTCAGGAGACCAGCCGTCTTTGGACGGGTTGCCACTACATCCCCTTTCTCTCCTTACCCCACCTGATCCCCGGGGACTCTGAAAGGAGAACGTAAACTTTCTGGGTTTCCGCGCCTGGTGGGGGTGGAGGGGGGTGGAAGTGGGAACTGGCTGCATAAACACGAGAACCGAGGCACTGCCGTAGGTGGTTGTGTTGCTGAACGTTCTAGAGAGACAAAACATCTGGAGAGGCGGTAGGGCCGCCCCAGCCCAGAGGCAGCCACATTTTATGCGCATTGACGAGGAGCCACGGAGAGCCCCTAGAGACAGAAAGCTAACCTCAGTATCCTGCCGTAGAGTGCTCTCCAGTATTTTACTTCATGAGTAAAGGCGCAAGCTCAGTAGTTGGGAGACCTCAGAACTGGAGGAAATAAACTGAAATGGCAATGGGGAACTTAAGCGAGATAAAGGAGGGACTTCGCGGTGGTTCCCTACGAAAGCGGCGCACGCGGCCTCTCACTGCAGGCTGCGGAGTACAGTGAGCCCGAAGGGCACGCTTCGTCTCCAGGTCCCCCTCAGCCCTTGATGAATCGCGCCATAAGACTCGGAGGGTTTGTGGGTCTAACGTAATTTACAAAACCCACCTTTCGGCCTCTGAGTGTTGATCCTCCCAAAGGCCCAGGCGCCCCTGCTCTCCTGTGCGCCCGGGTCATTCATCCTGTTCAGTCCTTCCCAGGTTCCCTCTAAGAGTTTCAGAACCTTACATTTGAAGTCCCTCTCCTAAATCGCATCTGCTACCTCCATGTTCGCATTCCTCCACATTCTGCTACTTCCGCATTCACATGCACCTGTCACCTGGTAGCCCAGAGAACTCCTCCTGCCTCAGGAAGGCTTCCTGACTTCTCAGGCGGGTGGAGCCCTGGGATTGCTCCCTCCACGTGCCTGCCTAATAGGCAACACACTATGAAATCTCTTATTCGTGAGTGATTATCTGATCTCTCTAACTTTGGTAAATAAAATATTCCTGAGTGCTGCAGAAAGTGGGCAGAAAAGAGGGTAGTGAAGGATGTTACGAAACCATCAGGTCAAGGAATATTTGTTGTGCACCTGCTATTTCCCAGGTAGTGAAGAGCGCAAGGCTGAATAAGCTCCGAGGCAGCTTTCACTGCAAGCTGGTAGGCAAAGGGTCAGAAGTTTGAGCAGTTATCAGAGCAGTTGGCCGTTCAGAGGTTCGGTCAGGATAACTCAGGCCAGGCCTTTGTTCTTGATAATGTTTACCCTGCTGTGTAACTGCCCAATGGGCGTTACAGTCTCCTCACAGATAAGTGTCATTTTTACTTGGAAATGTTTATGTCTGCAGAACAGTGATCTCCTCCGTGTCAGTGTGCGGAAATAAGACCAAGCCCCAACCCAGCTCACTTAATTCCAGTGCAGATTTGGAAACTGAAAATATTTGACCACTCATTCTTGTTTGCCCTTTGTGATAATGGATGGCACAAAAGTTCCAAGGCCCAATGCCGAATTTCTAGGTGGTTCTGCTACTGCTGTGTGTTATATCAGTGTCACGGGCTTGGCAGAACCAGTCTCTTTTCTATAAATCCAGGAAAAGCCTTCTTCGTATCAATTCTGCTCATATTTTTACAGCAGTAGTTTGCTAATTGTATCAGCAACTTCTGTCAGTCCTGCCTGCAGAATAGTTCCAAACCATTAACGTGCTCCGTCACCTCCCCGCCTCCACCCTGGGCCAGGCCTGGATTAGTGCATCAGTCTCCTAACTGCTTCCACCTTTGCCTCCTGCAGTGTTTTTCTTTTCTTTTCTTTTTTTTTATCACCAGAACAAAAAGAGGGGTCCTATTATAACCTAAGCCAGGTCAGCTCCCTCTGCTCACTGCTCCTCCATGGCTTCCCTGCTGATAGCGGAGTAAAAGCCCAAGTCCTGTCAGGGGCGTACAAGACTGCCTGCTGCCAGCCGCCCCACTGGGACCTCTCAGACTGAGCCCCTCCCACTTTCCCAGGCACTCCCTGGTTTCAGCCACATTATCCCCCCACTTTTCTCAGGGCCTTTGCACTTCCTGTCCCCTTTGCTAAAGGACTAATTGCCCCTTGGCCCTCTTATCTTCCTCACCTTGTTCAGGTGCCTCCCTTCTCAGCTCGTTCAGGTCTCTGCTGCAAGGCTCGCCCTCGATCACCCTATTTAATGTGGCACAATCCGGCTTCTCTTTCTCCGCTTTACTTATTTCCTGTTTTTCCCTGCATTCCAACATAATCTCCGAGAATTCGGAGATGTGGGTCTTTTTGCTTTGTCACTGCAGTAGCCCTCCCTCACGTACCATTTAGCTTTCCATGGTTTCAGTTTGAATATATCGCGTGGAACATTCCAGAAATAAACAATTCACAAGTCTTAGATTGCAAGCCATTCTGAGTGAGACGGAATCCGGAACCTTCCCACTCCATCCCACCCAGACATGAATCATCATCCCTTTGTCCGGCCAGAACATTACTCGGTGTTCGGTCCTACCTGTTCGTCACTTGGTAGCGGTCTCCGTCATCCGGCTATGCGGACGCCGCAGCGCTGGTGTTCACGGAACCCTTACTTCACTGAATGATGGCCCCAGAGTGTAAGAGGAGCCATTTGGGCAATCTGGATATGCCAAAGAGAAATCATAAAGGGCCGTTTCTTTGCGTGCAAAGGGGGAAATTCTCCATTTCATAAGGCGTTTCATCATCTCGCAGCACCAAAAGAAGAAGGGTGAGTAGAGTGGAATAAGATGTTTTTGAGAGAGACCACATTCACATAACTTTCATTACAGTGTATTGTTATAAGTGTTCTATTTTATTGTTAGTCATTGTTGCTAATCTCTTATTGTGCCTCATTTATAAATTAAACTTAATTATGTGTACTAAGAAAAAGCAGCATGTGAGTACATAGGGTTCGGTTTCAGGCATCCATTGGAGGTCTTGGAACAAATCCGCCATGGGTAGCAGGGTAGGTGGGGGACTGCTGCACACCCCAGCGCCCAGACAGAACTGGCATACAATAGGCTTTTGGGAAATATCTGTTGCTTACTCGTTCGTTCCACCAATATTTATTACGGGTCTATTACTGTGTCCCGGTCTTTGTGGTAAAAGATAATCCCTGCCCTCTGGGAGCTTAGAGACTTGTGAGGGAGACAGATAATGGGTATACAGATAAGTGAGTTCAATTTGAAGAGAGAGATGCAATGAAGCATACAAAATTGTGAAATGACATAGAGGATCTGAGTGTGGAGGCACTGCTTGGTAGGGTAGACTGGCTGGGAAGGCCTCTCCATGAAAGTGACATGGAGCAGAATAATGACAAAGAGAGAACCACGGGAAGTTCTGGAGGAAGAGCATTCCCGGCAGGGGGCAAAGCAAGTTAAGGGGGTCTGGTTAGAAATGAGCTTGGCACATCTTACTCTAGAAGTTTGTTTACTGTATCATCTGCTGGTATCCTATGAATCTTCAAAGTACCCTTGAAGAGCTCAGTACAAGTTCAAATGTGATACTGCATGCCTAGCCCCTAGCAGCATACTGCCTTCCTTCACAGCCTTGGCATCACATCCACCCGCCATAAGCTAGCCTACTGCAGGAAGCCATTGGTATTTCCTTACAGAAGTCTAGGGTGTGCATGAGAAGCATAATAATGAATGAAATGGGTGATAGAGACTGAAACAGTTTTCTGGTCAATTTTGTATGTTCTATTTTTTGCCTACTGGTTGGTGTCATGAAATTCAAGAGGAACTACAGTGTATATCATTGGGAACTATATGCTGGGATTTAAGCACCTGAGCGTTTGTTTAGGAGGACAAAAAAGGGCCTTAGTTTCTTCCGTTTGTTAAATATGCTAATCATCAGAGGAGAGGGGAGGGTTTGGGAAACCACTAGCCCTGTGTTTCGTCGTAGTTTCTAGCGTTGGACACATTAATGGTCATCTCTTTGTACTTTCTTAATAAGAGACGGGGCTTTGACTTTCCTCCTCAAGTGTGGAGTACCACGACCATCTCAGGACCTATACTCTCCTCTGACTGGTTTCTCCTCCACCACTTACTGCCTTCTCTTCCAGTCCGCTTCCCAGCCCAGCTCATCCCCAACGCACTTACTAAGTATTGTGCACCCCAAAGATTTGACCAAGGAACAGGGAAGATTCAGAGAAGTATGATGTTAAAAGGGAAGAAGCACTAGGATGAAATGAAGTGAGCGCCTCCGAGGAGTGAATTAATTTATGTGAAAATGATCTGTAGACTGTAAAACACCATTCAAGTGTCAGAGTCACGGTTTTCCACCACCCACCTATCACGGTGCCTGACAAGTCTGCTCAATAGATGCTGAATGAATAAGTGGATGGCAGAAACATTCCAACAAGAGCTGTGAGGGAAGGGAAGGAGAGACAGACACAGAAATTGTCCCAAATAAACATTCAGTTCATTTGCCGTCCTCCCAATATGTGTGAATCTGCTCTGTATGCAGGCTTTCAAAATCACCGACTTTTGCATTCAGAAGGAGAAAGGAAACAGATATGTAGAGATTAAATAACATTAGTTTAAGTAAATCAGGGGATAAAATAATCCTAATAAAGATTCAGTAAAAGGTGTGCCAACCTTTAATCTTCAAAAAAGAGAGAGAAAATGTTATATGAGTGACATTGCCAAAATATTAGGTACAGAAAATAAAGAAAATCCCCAGTTACATGGTTTTTATACTTCATGGAACCAGAAAGACAAAAGTTAGTAATGCTAGAGATTGTTTAATTATTATTTGTATGTTCACATAAATAGTATTGAAAGCTTTTCGAGGAAACAACTAATAACATAACGGCAAACGTTTACATACTCTTCCCACTGTGACAGCCCTGTGAGTAGAACCGTGCGTGTACTGGCACATTTCATCCTCACCATGACTCCGTGAGGTTGGTGCTATTGTCACCCAATTTTTAGAGGGTTGAATGAGCAAATAATATGTCGGAGCTGAGATCGGAACTCAGACAAACTTTAAAATCTGTGCTTTTAAAGGCTGTGTTTTACAGCCTCCCACTTGATCTATCCAGTGTTTTCCATGCATTAAGAAATGGGTTCTATTATTTCCCCCACTTTACAGATGAGGAACCCAAGGCAAATGGAGACTAGGTAACTTGACCAATACAACACAGCTGTTTATGCGCACTGAGGAGCAGAGAGGATGCTCTAACATCTCGTGGTTATGCTCTACAGACAGTGCACTCTGCAGGGGTGTCCATCCTGCAGCCCGCCAGCCACTGGTGGCCCAGGATGGCTATGAATGCAGCCCAACACAAATTCATAAATTTACTTAAAACAATTTTTTTTTTTTGCTCATCAGTTTTCATTAGTGTTTGTGTATTTAATGTGTGGCCCAAGACAACTCTTCTTCTTCCGGAGTGGCCCGGAGATGCCAGAAAGTTGGACACCCCTGCTACACTATTAGGAACAAGAAACTCAAAGTAGTTACTGTGGAAGAACCGGGACTAGGAAGGGGTTTAGTCTTTGGTTCTCATTTCTGCCTTCTATCAGTGACACAGTCCTGCCTCCAGTAAGACTCCCTCCCCAAGGAGATACTTGAGCCCCCAGATAGAATGGACACCCTATCGTCCTTCTCCTACCCAACTCAGTCCCACACACGATAAATACAATTTTTACTTCTGGCTCTCTAAAACACCATTAGGGTTTGCAAAGCACCGGGTTTTTAGTATGTTTATTCAGTGTATTTCTGATCTCATTAACTCCAGGCAAGGATAAAGTGAGTTGTTGGAAATTGCTGAGATCTAGTTTCTAGGATTCAAAAGCCAGCAGTATGCACTGGTCTTCTGGGGCTTGTAAAATTGAACATATGTATTCTACTCATGGCTTTACATATCAAACCCAGCTCGACAGTAACTGGACCTCATACACACGGGGGATTCGGGAATTTCTGACCAGGACTAATTATTAGCATCACTGATGTTTCCTGAGAATCTGAAGGCCTTGGTTTCAAATTGTGATATTAAATTTAAAGGTTAACTGCGAATGAGTTCTCACATTCTATTCTAGTGCTTCACTCTCCTGAGGGTTTTTAGATTGTCAGGCGCACCTGATTAGCACAACAATTTCGGGAGGCATTATTCCCTCCACAGCGTCCCCAGTGAAGAAGGAAGCTCAGAAAGGTCAGGTGACTTATGCCGCCTCTCCGGCAACACCGAACTGCGAAGAGGGCCTCTTGATGAGCTGGGATGCACGTGGATGCTTTCTGGCTCCACCTTCGGTCCTCTTGCCGCTCTGTAGCAGCCTATCACATCTACTCAATTTAACGCCTCAAATGAGGGCTGTCACTCAAAATAATCACCTTGGAGACTGACTATATGCTTATTTGAGAGATGTCAGAATCACTCACCATTTCTGGCACATCTGATTAGGAATTTCTTCAGAGCCAGCTTGCACAAGAACATCATTCCGTTCCTTCATACTTATGCCAAATTTCGGATCGATCTCTATTTACAAGGCTGTAAAACAGGGCACCTCCCTGCAGGACCACCCCACATGCCCGAGAATAGATTAGGACAAAGCCAGTTTTTGTGAGTGTGAAACCAAGGTGATGACTATCAGGTATTCACCTCTTGACATTGGGTTCTAAAGATCTCATCCCTGGAGTTCTCCAATATGCTGAATAGTATTGAGTTTAGGTTACACGGAAAGAAGAAAGGCTGATTCAACTGCAGAGATTTTAATATGTGGTTCCAGAAAGTCTGCATATTTTTTCACTGTGAGGTTTGGACAAGAAGCCAAGCCACCGGCTAGACTGTAATGGGTGACTTCTTATGTAATTGTAAGGTCATTTGTTTGATATAATTAAGGCGGGGAGACCATCTTTCCCCAGTTTGCTTTCCAGTGACTGCAGAAATGTGCACGGTTTCTCACAGTGGGGGAATGGCCTCCAGCTATGCTACACTTCACATTTGCACTACTTAATATGATTTATTTTTAGAAAATAAGTTTCTTTTCCTACAATGAAGTATAGATGAGAAAATCATACACTTTGGAATTACATGAACTTTTATTCTTCTCCTGGATTTGTTACTTAAAATCTAAGATATTGGGCAAATGTATGTAAATATTCTGAACTTCCACTCTTTATCTTAAAATGGAGCAAAAACACCTACTTTGATGGACCCTTGTAAGATTAAATGGAATGATATAAAGCATTTCGCTTCCCAGCGGCTGGCACTTGATATAATTAAGAGGGGAAAAACCATCTTTCCCCAGTTTGCCTTCCAGCTAACTGCAGAAATGTGCATGATTTTCCACAGTAGGGAAATGGCCTCAAACTATGCTGAACTTTACGTTTATACCACTTACTTATTTCACTTATCATAATGCCCTCTAGACCCATCCATGCCACTGCAAATGACCCAATTTCAAGTCTTTTTTATATTGCTGTGTAAGATTCCATTACATATATATATTCCATATATATATATTCATATATATCACATCTTCATCCATCTATCAGTGGACACCTAAGTTGCTTCTATATCTTGGCTATTATAAATAACGCTGCAATAAGTATAGGGATGCATGTATCTTTTCAAATTAGTGTTCTTGTTTTCTTCGAATAAATACCCAGAAGTGGAATTGCTGGGTCACGTGGCAGTTCTACTTGTAGTGCTTTGACAAACTTCCATAATGTTTTCCATAGTGGCTGCACTTCTACAGCCACACAGTTCCTTCTTGCGTGTGCTGACCTTGGTCTTCCACTGGCTTTCTTGTTCTTTCTCATGGATGACATCTCTTCAGTGGTACCTAAAATGGACAAGGTAAATGACATTTCATTTGCAGTCCCCCATTCTTCCCAGTAATCATTCATTTCAAACACAAATTTACTCTCTGGTTAAAAGATATAATCAAAATCCAGACAGCTTGGAATCCTCAGTTTCCGAGCTTGTTTCACAGCCTAGACTTTGCAACTTGAGTGACAGTCACTAAAATAGTTTAGTTTTATCTCTAACTAAAAGATCAGCCATTGGCAGCATCTGGGAGATAAAGTCTGGGGTGGGGGGGTTGAAAGGGGCCTTAGGATCCGAGGAAGGTAACTTCCTTGCTATTCCCAACCCAGTGGCCTCTCACAGGAAATGATGAAGAACCAAGCCTAACACAGAGCAGAGCAGCAAGAGCACCAACTAAACAGCACTTGTGCCATTTCCCCATAGCTCCCAGGCCACAACGGGTCCACCAAAGGAAGAGCGCATGTGCCCACTGCAAAGGAAACACATTTTACATCACTGCAGCAGATGTGACTAGAAGAGAAGTCAACAGTTCAAGAGAAGTCTCGCTCCTCTTTACATTGTATTCGTCAAATATTTATGAAGCGTCTGCTATGTGCCTGATCTTGCTGGAAGTCATGGATGGCTCCATCCTCTTCTTTTTCTTAGATAAGTCCCTTCACCATTTCATATAATAAGGACTTGGTGACGATGAACCCCTTTAACTTGACCTTATCTAAGAAGCACTTTATCTGCCCTTCCATTCTAAATGATAACTTAGCTGGATGGAGTAATCTTGGATGTAGGTCCTTGCCTTTCATGACTTGGAATATTTCTTTCCAGCCACTTCTTGCCTGCAAGGTTTCTTTTGAGAAATCAGCTGATAGTCTTACGGGAACTCCTTTGTAGGTAACTGTCCCCTTTTCGCTTGCTGCTTTTAAGATTCTCTCCTTATCTTTCATCTTGGCTAATGTAATTATGATGTGCTTTAGTGTGTGCTTCCTTGGGTTAAACTTCTTTGGGACTCTCTGAGCTTCCTGGACTTTCTGGAAGTCTATTTCCTTTGCCAGATTGGGGAAGTTCTCTTTCATTACTTTTTCAAATAAGTTTTCCATTTCTTGGTCTTCCTCTTCTCCTTCTGGCACCCCTATGATTTGGATGTTGGAACATTTAAAGTCGTCCCAGAGGTTCCTAAGCCTCTCCTCATGTTTCTGAATTCTTGTTTCTTCATTGTGTTCTGGTTGAATGTTTATTTCTTCCTTCTGGTCCACACCATTGATTTGAGTCCCAGTTTCCTTCCTGTCACTGTTGGTTCCCTGTACATTTTCCTTCACTTCACTTTTCACAGCCTTCACTTTTTCCTCTATTTTGTAACCATACTCAACCAATTCTGTGGACATCCTGATTACCAGTGTTTTGAACTGTGCATCTGATAGGTTGGCTATCTCTTTGTCGCTTAGTTGTATTTTTTCTGGAGCTTTGATCTGTTCTTTCATTTGGGCCATATTTTTTGTTTGTTTGCTTGTTTGCTATTGAAGTATAGGAGTTCCTTTATATTTTGGCTACTAACCCCTTATTATATGTATGGTTTGCAAATATTTTCTTCCATTTCATAGGTTGCCTTTTCATTTTGTTGATTGTTTCCTTTGCTCTGTAGAACCTTTAGTTTGATGTAGTCCCACTTGTCTATTTTTGCTTTTATTGTCTACATATCCATCAGTGAGTAAATAAAGAAAATGTGTTATATACATATAATGGAACATTATTCAGCCTCATGAAAAAAAAAAAAGGAAATCAAGCCATTTGGGAAGTGAAAGAGCCTGAGGACATTATGCTAAATGAAATAACCCAGACACAGAAGGACAAATACTACGTGATCTCACTGATACAAGGAATCTGTTGTAGTAAAAATCAGAGAAGCAGAGGGCAAAATAGTTTTTGCCAGGGGCTGGGGAGGGGACACAGGACCCATCAGTAAAAGGACACAACCATTCAGTTATATAAGATGAACATGTCCTAGAGATCTACAGTACAGTTTACGACCTACAGTTAGCAACACCGTGTTGGACACTTAAAATTTTGATAAAAGGGTAGGTCTTATGTTAAGTGTTCCTATCACAAATAATAATAATAATATTAAAGAAAAAAAAAGAGCAATTTTAATATTCAAGGGTCATTTCCAGGAGTGTAAGCAAGGTTGTGAAAAATCCTAAAATAATATAACAGCAAGATTTTTTTTTTAATTTTGGCCTAGACTATAGGATAGCCCAGCAGGGGGACTGCCAGAGGCAGCATGACAGCTGCATTCTTTCCAACACCAAAGGGCAAAACTAGAACCCACCAGTAGAAGTTATTTAAAGGAAAAGTTCAGGTTTAGCTCAAGAGAAACCTTCTGAACGACTACAGCCACCCATCAGTGGAAAGGCCTCTTCAGCAAGAAGTGGGTCCCACTCCTGCTCTAAGTCTAAGCTGTGGACTGATGGGAGGCAGATGGTATGGAAGCACTCGTGACTTGGGTGTAGAAGCTGCACTAGGGGATCTCTACTTCCTTTCTATTTGTAAGATTCTCTCCAGAGAAAAACTTTCCTCATCTACTTCTTATGCAAGAACGGGTACTTTTTTTCCTAATCTCTCCCATTTTCAGGGATAATGACTTGATTTAACACCTCTCATATTAGAGAACTCACAGTCATAATCAGTAGCTAGTGTGCCTTATATACTCCCCGTGTGCCAAGTCATACAGCCAATGGTAGGCCAGTCATGTCCTAACTGTCTGAATACCCAGGAATTAGCAGATTTGAAAGAATGACATGATTCTCTTTTTGTTGTTAAATCTTTGACTAAATGTAAGGGCAATACTCTCCTTATTAGCAAATATTTCCAAAGTGTTTTATAATCAGTTTTATTCATTTATTTAAATCAATATACTATCCAAGTATAACAAGTGAACATTTACTAATAAATCTACTTTATAAGTACACCACAGTGGAAGTAAGAACCTATTAAATAACACAGCACCAATCTACATAATTGAAATCATTGTATTGCATAAATTGATTCTTTAATTTTACTGGTTTCTCACCTGCTCATTCTCTACTAAAATCTTATATTATTTAGCCCATATGCTGGACAAAAATTGGAGCCATTGTGCATTGGCAAAACCTATAGAATTGTATGATACAGAGTAAATGCAAACGGTAAAATGGGGGCTTTAGCTAAAAATAATGCTCACATATTGATTCATCAACTGTAACAAATGTACCACACCAGTGCAAGACATTAATAAAGAAAAAATTAGGGTATAGGAGGTGTATATGGAAACTCTCTGTACTTCCTGTTCAATTTTTCTGAACCTAAAACTGCTCTAATAGATAAAGTCTGTCAACTAAAGAAATGTAAGAGTCCAACTTTCACCAACCCTCTGGTTATTTACCCCTGGACCACACCCCAAGGGGCCTATCACATTGTGCTCACATTTCTTCATCAGTAGCTCATTCATAGAGGTACAGAGAAACTGAAGATAAGAAGACATATCTTTCATTTATCTCAGGAACTGTCCCAGTGTGTGTCATTGTCACAATCAGGATGTCCAACTTTGCCCTACCCAGGTTAATATAAAACCAGGTGTCCTTAACGTATTGCAAGGATGGGAAATGTTCCGTGGATAAGCATTTCATACACGTTGGGATCACCTGATCCCTTTTCCTGAAACAATCTTCAGCATTCTTCTGACTCTAACCAGAATCTACACTGACCCATCCTGAACTGCCTGGAGTATTAGACATTAGACAAAGCTGCATTGTGTAAACAAGGCTGTTGTGTACCACATTCATAATATGCAGTCAACAAACAGTGGTTAAATGAACGAATGAGCTCAATGGATTAGGAAAATAACCTAGACTCAGTTAATTTTTTTCTTTATACCATCTAGAAAGAGTTTACTAAGAAAATATAATGTTATGCCCTGGCTGGTGTGGCTCAGTTGGTAGGAGCGCAGTCCCATAACCAGAGGATTGCGGGTTTGATTCTCGGTCCTGGAGCATACAACCCTGGTCCAGGCATGTGCAATCCCCGGCCGGGCACCTACGGGAGGCAGCCAATTGATGTTTCTCTCTCACATGTTGATGCTTCTCTCCCTGTCTCTCTCTCCCTTCCTCTGTCCCTTTCTTTCTCTCTAAAAGCAGTGAAAATAAAAATGTCCTAGAGGTGAGGATTAAAAAAAAGAGAAAAAGAAAAAAGAATGTCATAGAATACAGTATGCATATTCAACATGTTTAAACTGAATTGTCTTTAAAATATTAGCATAGTCACTTATTTGATGTTATAATTTTCAAATAAACCCTATTTTCTAAATTTGAAAATAGTTTCCCAAATAAGCCACTGCTACTGACCAAATGACTATCTCTCTATGAATGCTCCATCAGAGAACTTTAGTAAGGCCAAGTGTTAGGCATTTAAATGTTCTGGTCAAATCTTCAGACGTTCGGTCAAGAGGAGCAGTGAGTGAACTCTGTTTGTCCCGCCCTCAGAGTAAGACCCTAACAGAGCACCATGTAGAGGAGCAGCCAAGCCATGTGTGCATGTGTTTTTCCTCCAGGCATTTTCAGCTACTCAGGTACAGCTTAGAGTTGGATTTACCCAGGGAGGGAGTGGAGGGTGTAGCAGACAAGGGCGATGATATGATGGAATGAATCCAAGCTGTGCAAAGAAGGAAAGAGGACATGCATGGGGCCATCTCAAAACAGCACTTAAAAATATGGGATTCCTCTTCAATATTCTTTCTCCTTGAAGGAGGCGGTTCAGGGAGTCAACAGAGCGTATAATGGGATTTCTAACCAAGATGAGATCATGGAAGATCATTTCCCACCTTTGCTGTGTCTCAGCCCCTCTCTAGCTTCCTTTATTAATATTGTATGTCTGAACCCTGAAGCTTCAAGTCCACCACGAGAGCAGAGCCTGTTCAGCTTTCCCTGGATTAATCAATATTTCTTTCTTAACCTTTGTTGGTGACTTGCACTCTTGCTTGTGTGAAGGAGGTTGAATTGGCTAGATTTGGTTGTTATTGCTATGTTATTTCTATCTATTTCTGTCTAGCTAAAAACTAATATTCTATTTCCAAAGTTAGGACAAACAGCAGGTTCTCATTTCTATAATCGAATTGGCCTTTACCGGGAAAACTAGACCCAACTGATAGGAGTGAAATAAAAACCAGTGTTGATTTTATTTCCGGTTTATGCTTGATCTGATTAGAATGCAAAGGAGCAGATCTCAGCACCCCTGAGCGTGGCGGGTGCTGGTGGCCCAGAGGAAGGCACCTGGCGCTCACCTGTCCCAGAAGTCTCACCCAACACTTTCGCATCAGCCTCTGCTCAAAACGTAGTCACGTGGCCACATCCAGTGCAGGGGGCTGGTGGGGAGGCACTCCATCCGCATGACTAACAGGCAACAGATGGCAATGCCGCCAGCAGGTTTGGCAACACATCTGTCCAGACGGTGGAACATTTTTGTCCACTTACCCTCACGGCCCGTTCAAGTCGCGAAAAGATCCTTACAGTCGTACCTGTCGTCAAATCCCCAATGAAGGGTGACCCACCAGCCATCACTGTGCCATTTTTGTTTACAAATCAGATTCCACTTCTCCTGCTTAGTAGCTCCACTTTGCCCTGAACTTTAAGCCTCCACAAAGTAGAGGCCATTTCCTTTTATTTTTGTGTCTGAAACACAGGAGCGTGCCCAGGAAAAGTTTGTTCACCGAATGAATGACTCAGTGAGTCAGTGAATGAACAAGTACACTGGATGGGGGAGCCTGAGGGAAGAAGTGAATGTATGTTCCAAGCATCTAATTCACCCAGTTGAATTGTTTTAATTTTTAAATCATAATGTATTTAGCTTTTAATTATTTCCTACCTTATTTTTTGCCCATTAAGGGGAGAAACTTTAAAGTTGCAGTATTTCAAATTGCCGAATTTAAAATCAGATGTTGAAGTAAAACATATTGTATAAATTTCTTCTCCAAAGGACGCAACGGACAAAAATGGGAGGGAGATTTATGTCCTCTTCGTGTTCGGAAATGTTTCCTGGGCCCCCATGAGCCGTAGGTACGGGAAATGCTTCCAGGAAAGTGAAACAAACAGGAATTCCTATCTACATCAAACATCTGCTCACCACCCATACCAGACGTTCACCGCGGTCTCCTCCTTTACAGACGTACAGTGTACCAATAATAGTACCTTCTGCTGATTTGTAATAGACAAGCAATAACTTAGAATTTTGTATTTTTTATCTCACATGTAAAATTGCTTAGGTACTCCAATATGTGACATTTTCGGGGAGAAATCATGGACTTGTCGACTATCTTTTTGAAGAGATTGCAACCCTGTAGCTTCCTTTGATTAGTAAGGATTAATCAGCAACCAGAGGTACTGAGAGTGTTCAGTTTTCTGAAAGACGGTGTGGGAAGGTACTGCAGAAAGCAGGTATGAATTTCACTTTCCACAGTGCTGTGTGCTTAGCCAACCACTTTCGAAAAACTGTATGGTTACAATTATGGGTGAATACTTGAGGTAAAGTTGTATCTTGTATTTCAATAGTGGCCAGGAGATTTTTTTAAAAAACCCACACATACATACAAAAAAGAGGGTTAGTTTTGCAGCCACATTGCCCACTTTAAGTCGGTAGATTTATATGTGATGGAGGAAGAGTACCACCTAGTGGTAGAAGGTATGAGCTGCACCCACCCGGAGCCGACTGGAAGTCTCCCAGGAAGTATTTCAGCCACATTTTTAAAAATGCATTTCAGGCACTTTAAATGCAGGCATCTTCGATTCCTGAGATGGGCGTTTATAATGTCAATTACAGATTTTAGTCAAGTTTGCGTGTTTGAATATTTCTAAATAAGAAGTAGACATAATCAATATATCCAAAAATTTAGAAAAAGACCCTAGCCTTTCCAAATGTTTCAGAGGCACCTCAGGTATGTATGGTACAATGTGCAGGTTAAAATATATTTATTAGATGACCTGAGATTTTCTTTAACAAGATCCATGTAAGTCTACCACTCCATTTGAGCAAGAGTTTTGCTTTCTTAAACAAGAAGTTAGGGTTTCACTGAGTTATTTTACAACTTGGAGGTACTTATAAATAGCTACTATGACGTTCTCTTTCCTTCCCGTGGTGGGTGCCATGGCCCTAACAGTATTTCACATACTTTGGACATGTAACATATTCATATTTGAGCACTTATAACTTTTACAGTGGAAACTAGTTTTAATTATATAGTTTATAGTTTGTTAACACTGATAGTGGTAAGGAGAAATAATTGAAAAAAATTACAAATGTGTGCATATTTCAATTCCTAAATAAAGTGTAAATTCGACTAAAATGTTATTCCCTTGGTGGGAGTATACTCATATGAGTGTGTCATCTGTCCTTGAGGCCCGGATACAAAAAGATAAAGTTGTGCAATTCAAATCACACCTAGAATCATTGTTTTTATTCCCCGTCTCCTTTTCCAGGAGCAGACATCACAGGGGCGCATGCGC
>VMDR010003749.1:18910-68131 GCA_007922815.1 Macrotus californicus
GGGGGGGCGGATTTGTGGTTTGACTCTACCTTTCTAGTCTCATCTCAATCAATCTAGTGAAACTTTCTTATTCTTTATTTTTTCAAAATACCTATGACTTTCCCTTATTCATTCTGCCCCATGAAAATTATTCTCTTTCTTCAGCAGTCCAGGTTCTACCCTGTAAAACTGTGTCCACTTTTCAAGTTCAACAACAAATGATTGCTCTTCCATAAATCCTTCCTCATTACTCCATGAATTAGTTTAAGGTTCAGCTGCCTATAGATGAAGATCTAAAATCACAACAGCGTAAAAAAGTGAGAAATTTAATTCTCGCGAATGTAAAGAAGCCTGAGGTAGGCATCCTTACCGGGCTGTGACGGCGACAATGGGGACATCTGTGGACTACAGCTCTGTGCCGTGTGACAGATTGGTGCGGACTGGACAGCCTTAGCCAATCACATTTATTATCCCCCCCGTTTCCCTGGTCAGGAGCCTGGCCATGGCGTAGGTGGGTGGTCTCACAGGCTGAAATCAAGGTGTTGGCCAGGCTGCCTTCTCACCTGGAGAACTGGGAAGAACCCACTTCCAAGCTCCCTGAGGGTTGAATTACAGGCAGGATTCCTTTCCTTTTGGCTGTAAAATTCCTGAAGCGTTACCTATTCAAAGCCAGCAGCAGAGAAACTGTCCTGGCAGCTTGGAGTCTGAGTCCAGGGAAGGCACAGGCCAGGCCCTCTTCTAAAGGACTCGCCTGATTAAGTCACGCCTGCCCAGGAGAATCTCCCTTTTGATAAAATCAAAGTCAACTAATTAGGGACCTTAATTACATGTGCAAAATTCATTCACCCTTGACATACAGTCTAACACAATCATTAGCGCAATATCCCATCTTCTTTGGCCATCGTCTGTTGATTAGTAGAAGCAAGTCGCAGTTTCATCCCAGCTCCATGAAAGGGAATTCTACGAGGTTGTGACTCATTGGGAGTCACCTTGGTGTGTGTCCACAAAATCAGAGACCTGGGTTTTCTACTCTTTCTGCTCTCCGCTAACACCAGCTCTCATCTAAGTTGCCCTCACTGCACAAAGGCTGCTAAAGCTCGAACCATCACGTCCACCTGACCCATGGCAGAGAGGAGAAAAGGAGAGTCTCCCCTCCCCAGTAGGGTCAATTGCCTATGGGCAGACATTGCAGAAGTCCCACACAGCCTGTCCACTCAAGCCCTTTCAGCCCGGCTGCAAGCCATAAGGGTGCATCATCTGTTAGAGAAGTTATTGAGAAGCAATAAAACAAACTTATTTTCATTGTCACCATCTACCAATGATCCCAAACAATCACTGAGAGAATACTCCTTCCTGAAAAACATTTCAAATTCACCCATTTTTATCACTTATTCCCTAATAATATGGTACTCTACTTGCAAATTAATTCAAACAACTTGGCTTTCAACACATAAGAAGGTGTTCGTTTCAAGTGTTAGTTCACAATGGTTTGAAACCTTCTGAGCTCCCTGCAAACACACTGTGTGTCTCCAGCTCCAGGGGAACTTTCCTGCATTTAAACAGCAGATTCCACGTCAACCATGAGTGTAGGAAAGCAACAGAAACTGAATTACTGCAGTTCTTTCATTGTGTGTAACTGCTTAGAGTTCTTATTTTGTGTTTAGATTTAAAACAGAGAAACAGGGTGTAAACTGTGGAACGTGTTTTGTTGGGTGACTGCATCCTTTAATTTACGTACAAAATATTTCACTTAATGTTGATAATGACTTTACAATTAAAATAGTCTTCTCTTTTTAAATTGTTAATTGTTTTAAAACTGAAGAACAAATTCAGAAAAGAAAACATTATCTCAGGAATCAATAGTTGCCAAATTTGTACCTTTTGTGGATGTTTTAGTTTTACTACACTTCACTGAAAGTTTTTTAGCTTTACTAGTTACTGTAATGCTTTTCTATTTCCATGACAATTATGCTGATAGAATTGGTTTTTCTTTCTATTTAGTTAGTTCTTAAATATCAGTGGAGCTCCAGGACCTTGAAATATCTTTCTATAGAATAAGCATAATAAATACAGAGTTAAATCAGCCAACTTTGCTGACCCCGGCTTTGAGATGGAGAGCCATCACTTCTTGGGTTTCTGAAATGGAAGCAGAAGCTGGCCCTGGCCCTCTGCTCTCAGGTACCACCCCAACCAGGTATCAGCTTCAGGCTGTGGCTCCATCTGAGGGACCTGGCCACCAGAGCACCATCTCCCCACAAACAGCTGAGTTTTACTAGCTGCAAGTCAAAATAAGGCCATTTCTCACTCACTGAGAAATTCGGTGAATTAGGAAGAGAAATTTTTTTAAACGTCTTGAAAGTGGGAAATAAACGTTCGCTTATTTTTATTGGACAGAAACATTGCTGGCGTTTAAAGAGCAATACCTTGCTTGTTTGTTCGTCTGTGCTCAACATTAGTTTGGAGGTATTCAGGCTCAGCCTTTTATCAGTGATCAAGTGCTCCATCCGTTGTGCTGAGATATTTGAACAACAAATGAAGGAACTCACAATTTCTTTAGAATAAGCAGCCTACAGTGACCAGGAGTGGGGAGGGGAAGGACACAGAAATCCCATCCTGGGAATTATTCTCTCAGAATCACACAAGCTGGGACTGTAGTCTGGAACCTCAACCTCAACAGGCGGTTGCCAGCATAGCGGAACACACCCCTCTCCCAAACCCGGTAACAACATGTTTCTCAAACGCACTGTCCTGCCCCCCAACGCAACAGAGGGCACCGTAATACCCTCGGGCCTTTCTGTCAGGGCAGCTCACTGTCCCCAACCTCTCGGTCGGTCGGCAGAGGTCCCCCTGTTTCAGAGTCAGCACCACTGGGAAACCGGGGGGGCACAGCAACAGGTGTTTTAGTACTAGCTGGTGGTCTGATGTAAATCTGACATCCCGTTTCCCCAAATTCCTGCTGCATTAAGCTGGGGAGGGGCCAACACTGGACATTTCCTATGCCACAACCCTCTGAGTCAGACATTCCCAGTAAAGGAAGGTCCAGGGACACTGTCACAACACTGATGGGGTTAACGTGTGGACCTTCCCACGTGTAACATTGGTTATCTGATTGTGCAAGGACACACAAGTTACGCATTTCAAAATTAAGCCCTTTCCATATTTTGGATCCATATGAATAGAAATTGAATGCTATTTATTAAATAATTTTAATAAATGTGATTTAGTAATATGTTATTTACTAAGGAATATTTAATAAATGTCATGTATTTAATAATTATTAAGTAATATAAATAATATGCACTGGATAAATGTTATTTATTAAATAATAATACACTAGATTTTTAAGTGAAGCATCAAACCTCCAATGTGTTAATATAAGTAGTTAAGTCAAATACAAACGGTAAAATGATAAAAAGTGGTGCATTCTGGAGTTTACATTTACAACAGTGAGGATAAGAAAAGTACGTTAATTCCAAAGCTTGTAACCTACCCCCACAGGGTGGGTAGGAGACAAGTTGTTTGGAAAGTCTCCTGGGCTCTGTGCCCCACCTCTCTGCCAACGACCCCGCGGCACCCCTCAGTCAGTCACCAGCTCGTTCTGCAGACCTCGGAGCAGCCGCGCCTCCTCCCACTTTGCTGGGTCATCTGATTCTTGGTATCAGTGACTCACCTCCAAGTTCTCCGGGCCACGGGGAACAGTCCGGGCTGCCCGGCAGAGAAAGGCAACCCGGGCAGACGTGGTGGAGAAGGGCCCCGGCGGCTCTGCTCGCAGCCTCCTGGTCCTTCTAAGCTTCTCAAAGCGGCTGTCCCTGTGGCTCCTGTAAGAGGGCCCCCCTTCTGACGCCCGGTGAACTGCCAGCGAGGGGCTCTGGAGCGGACGCTCCTGAGACTACAGTTTGAGAAACTGAGCTTCTCAACAACCTCAGCCTAGGATCGTTCTACCACTACAGAGTGCGCTTTCACGGTGGAGTTTCGGTTACGGAACATTTGAGGCCACTTTTTAAAATTTAGACGGAGATCAGTGGGAAAGGCGGTCCAGCAGGGCTGGGTGGCGGTGCTGGTGGACAACGCGGAGCCAGTGAAGCGCAGCGCTGGGAGCAAATGCAAGGGAATCAGAAGCTGCAGCCCCAGCAGGAAAATTAAAATGGTTTACTCCATGAGAAAAAGAAAGCCCCGAGGAAGAACACTAATTTTGGAAAACTGTGAAAATTGTCCCATGAAACTAAATGAAAGAGGGGCCCAAAGAATAAATTACAGCCAAAACAAAAAGTACGCAAAACTTTTAAATATGCTATTCAACACATGTCTTTCTACTTTGCAGGGATCAATGTCAGCAGATTTGTCTAAGCAGATGTTCTTTCTCCTTTAGGGGCCGAATTGTAAAACCGGGGTCTGACAGTTGGTCTCAGGCTGAGAAGCGACAGACCCTGCAGCCGAACCTGCTACCACCGGCTCTGCCCCTCCCCCAGGTTCCACCCGCTTCCTGCTCCCCCAGCTGGTATTCGCTGACATCTGCAATTTCACGTGTTCCTTCGCCACTGGAATTAGATTGGGCATCCTCGTTGCCCAATTTAATTTCTTTGTGTCCATCCTCGGCTTCCCTCAAACTCTCGGGCTCACGACCCTGTTGACCCCTCTGGGTCTTGAAATTTTTCCCTCCTAAGAGTTCTGAGAAAATACTCTTCATTCTGCTGCCTCGCTCACATTCCTGCTCAGAGGTTCTGCTGGTTAAACGGTGCTTCCCAGGACCCTGCAGGCATGCTGGTCTTATCTGAGGCTCCAGCGTCAGTCTCCGGACCACCAGCAGCCGCGACACCAGGGCCTTTGCTAGAAACACAACCTGAACTGCCCTAGAGAACACAGGGTACCCAGTTAGGCTGGAATTTCAGATAAGCAATGGATAAATTTTGTGATTAAAAAAATTTAGGCTAAGTATGTCCCATGCAATACTTGGGACATATTTATCCTTTAAAAAACTTGTGGTTTATCTGAAATTCAAATTTATTTGGCATCTTCTATTTTTATTTGCTAAATCTTGTAGTCCTAAATGAAAATTATTGGGCCTTTCCATAGTCCTGGTGAAATTCTGGGTATGGGGCCCATGACCTGTGGTGTAACATGCCTGCCAGATTCTGAGGCTCTACACTACAGGCGGCAAAAACAAGGCCCGCGGCCTGAATCCAGCCCTCCACCTTGTTTTATCCAGCCCGGCACCTTGTTTCTACCTGGCGGCAGCGTTGAGCTCTCACTTAACTGTTAAGCAGTAGTTACATTTATACAGTCCTAAAGTTACATTCGGCCCTTTGAAGGCAACCGCAAGGCTGGTGTGGCCCCCGATGAAAATGTGTTTGACACCCCTGCTGGAGACTTTGGGGACCACTCCTCTCCCTCACACCCTCGAGGGACCATACCTGCTCCCACAGCAATACTTACCAAGTGCGGGATGTTTCCCACCTGCTGGCTGATGTTGGCTCTCCTGAATTTGATTTAACCACGTGACCCACCCCTTTATGGAAAACCAGGAGGAGTGCAAGAATGAAGTTATCAAGTTCTTGGCTTTAGAGCAATTTTGACCTGTCTAGATGTGAGACAGAAAGATCTGGGAGAAGACACAATAAAGAATGATCTGGTTTTGAACCAAGTTTTGAAAAAATAACTAGTCGCTGGAAGCAGGTTTCCTGCACCCAGCCCCACCTCCGCAGTCTCCTTAAGGGAAGGTAGTAGCTGTCCCCACACGTCTTGGGGTCTATGAACAGAGACGCCAGTGCCTTCACACTGAATCACTCTAAGCCAGGGGTCCTCAGGCCCCTGGACACACAGGAACGGGGCCACACAGGCGGAGGTGAGCGCAGGTGAGTGAAGAAGCTTCCTCTGTATTTACAGCTGCTCCCCATCGCTCACATGACCACCTCAGCTCTGCCGCCTGTCAGATCAGCAGTGACATTAGATTCTCACAGGAGCACAAACCCTACTGTGAGCTGCACACAAGAGGGATCTAGGTTTCGTGCTCCTTATGACAATCTAATGATGATGATCTGAGGCAGGGCTGAGGTGGTGATGCTGGAGCGGGGGAGCTGCTGCAAATGCAGATCATCATTAGCAGAAAGGTGTGACTGCACAGACTCGAATAAGTCAATTGCTTGCAGATTCATATCAAAACCCTCTCAGTGAGTGACAAGTGACAAACTGCATCGTTGTGGGCTATAAAGCCATCTCTACCCTCCCCCCAGTGCGTGGAAAAATTGTCTTCCACAAAACCAGTCCCTGGTGCCAAAAAGGTTGGGGACTGCTGCCCTAAGCCACCAAGGGTTTTGATTCTGTGTAAGGACTTGGGGAGTGAAGTGAGCTGCACAGGTGCCCGATCTTCACTGCAGAACAGTCTTAAGGGCATGTGACATTTTGAGGAAGGAGTAGACTTAGGTACACACACTACCACTTAAACACTTGCAAACACAGCTCAGAGTGTGTGGAGGCCCCACTTGCACTAAGAGACCCTGCAGTTCACTGCGTGCCCACGAGGTGCCCAGAGCTGTGTCCGGTACTGCACAGACTGGTACGGGTTTAACTGCGGGAACTTCCGCTAAAAAAATATTGAAAACACCACATTCCAGTTAACCTTACCAATAATTGTGCTTTAACTCTTGGTCTGCCACTATCTCGTGGGATTAAAACCCTGAACAGTAAATGAAGGTTACTAGAAGGAGCAGCAGGAATTAACCCTGAGGCTTATATACCTTTAAGAATGAAAATGTCACGAAGGTTAAAGCAAAAACCATGCAAGTGAGACATGCCATTAAATAATAAAGGACAGGAAGGACCTTTTTAAAATGCTTGATGGCAAGAAAATGTCACAAGTTCGAACAATGCTGGCTATTGTTTGTGAGCGTGTACCGTCAGTCACAGTGTGGATTTGCTCATTCCGTCAGAGGTTTTAACACCACCCTTGCCTCCATTAGATGATACATGACTTCCTAGCTTCTTCCCACCCAGGGGGCCGGAAGACCAATTTGGCACAGCAGGTGGCACTGCAGCCCGTGGGTTTCTCAGTCAGGGTCCTCAGCCACCGCAGAGCCCCGCTTGGGCAGGAGTTGTTGATTCCCCCAGTCCTGCAGCAAGCTGCCTCCCAGCTCATCGCTGCCCCCAGCCCCTCGGGCCATCCTGTGTCTGAGCCATCCTGTGTCCCAAACGGGACACTAGACACTGGCCAACAACAGCAGCGCAGTCTCAGAGTTCTTCCTGTGCTATCTCTGCCTCAAGTCCATTAGCCAAATTCCCACCACACGGCAGGAAGGGGATGTGTAACCTTCCCAGGAAGAGGCCCTGCAGGAAGGGAACGTAATATTTGGTGAATGAATGTTAAAATCACCTATAACACTACCCTAGGAATTAAGTCATCCAGACTTACAAATCACATTTTCTTAAATTAGTTAGGTACTCTTTAATTATGTCTTTTCCATGTATCTTTAACCTTTGGTACATTTGAAACTTGTTTTATAATAATGTTATTTCAAAGTATCTTGCCATACCACTGACGTGATTATACTTAGGTCAAATATACTTCATCACGCGTACTCTCTCCCTCCTACGAACACTGTGGACAGTCGGGAGAGCAGCATGTTCCAACACAGGTGCACCATCAGAGGCCTTTGTTGACTGTTACGGAGCCTGTGTCAGTTTCCAGCTCTTGTGACGGGGTAGGCCAGATAACCTAAAACCTTTCACTCCACAACAGCTGAAAATATTGGACGGAATGAACAAACGTTATTTTAAACGCATGCCTGAGCTTGAAAGACGATAAGGGAAGTCCAGGGGCTGAAAATGAAAATGAAAACTATGTCAGGAAGCCAGAGAACCGAGAGAGCTGCAGCCGTGAGGGGACAGGGCTGCCCGGCTGTATGCTAGCTAGCATTGCGACACCCAGAGCCGAGGTTTCAGAGGCTTCTGGAAGCAGGAGAGCCTGATAAAAGACTGAGTAAATCTGAAGGTTTCCCTCCGTATCCACCTACCAGCAACGTTCAGGCAAAATCAGCAGAAGGTATGAGAAGTTACAGTTGAGACCTCAGATAAAGCTTGAACCCCGCAAAGGGACTCAGACTATGGAAAATACAAATAGTGTTGCCATACTTAGCAAATACAAACACAGGACACCCAGTTAAATCGGTAATGTACATGAACAATAAATAACATTTCAACACAAGCATGTTCAGTGCAGTGTTTGGGACACACTTATACTAATAAAGTATTTGCTGTTTATCTGAAATTCAGCATTTCATCTGGCCAACCTAGGTACACCAGAAAAATAACCTCCTGGTATAAGGAATCGACACAAAACACTTGCCTATCTCCATGTGGGCCCTGAATGTGTGTGGGGGGAAGGGGAAAGCGGGTAGGTTACCCTCCAGGAATTAACCATCATAGGCCTACCCTTACATAGATTTTGATTCAACTTCATACCACATGCATGGTCCTTACTTACCAAGCCAGAAATTAGCATAAGAAATGTCCCCAAGACCATGATACCCCAGGACTCCTAGAGGAAGCAAGCACAAACCTGCTCTGGGTGGGAAGGGGTCATACCTTCTACCCAAGCTACTGTGGAGGTCCGCAGACAACGCCTCACTAAAGAGGAACTCACAGCCCAAAACTACAAACAGAGGAGAGGGTGGCAGTGTTTGAGTACAGCAAGGAAGGCAGGCTCTCTCACTGGCCAGGACCTGGAGCGTATTGTGCTCAGTGGAATATGCCAGTCAGAGAAAGACAAATGATCTCACTCGTACGTGGAATCTAACGAACAAACCGAACTGACACACAAGATGGAAACAGACACAGATACAGAGAACAGACTGACAGCTGTCAGAGGGGAAGGGGATCCAGGGCTGAGTGAAAAAGGTAAAAGGAATTAAGCAAAAGAAAAAAAACAAAACTCACAGACACAGACAACAGCATGGTGATTACCAGAGGGAAAGGGGGTGGGGGAGGTGGAGGAGGGTAAAGGGGGGCAAATGGTGCTGGAAGGGGGCTTGACTTCGCGTGGTGAGCACATGATATAATATACAGATGATGTGTTATACAACTGTGTGCCTGAAACCTATTTACTTTGATTAACCAATGTCACCCCAATAAATTCAATTAAAAAATTGGGGGCCTATCAAATTTGAGTAATTTGCTCAAGATTTTACTTGTACTGAACAAATAAAACATTTTGATGTATTACTTCAAAAAAACAAATATAACCATAATTTAAAAAGTCAAAAAAAGAAGAAGTCAAAGATCATGAAACCTTTGAGACACCTGCAGAGTGAGGGTTATTCAAAGTTCCCTGTGTTCCCTCAGGTGGGGCAGGTCGCAGCATTCAGCTCTGGGACTTCAGACTGTGGTTCCCCTTTGGCCAAGCATCTCACATGCATCCACCACCACTGCTGGGAAAAAGAAAACTAAAAGCCAGTTCTAGGGACAACAGAGTCAGCATTCTTTAATCCATTAAGAATAGGCCTTCAGAAACTTCTAGTTTCCTTTTCTCATAAGAACCACTCATTCAGCAAACTCAAGAAAACCTTGAGCAATCTGCTTTCAAAGGGCGGCTCTGCTGCCTCCCCTCCCTGACATCCCCATAGATCCATCAGCCATCCAAGTTTCCCTAGGATGTTCCTGGTTTGGGCACTGAAACTCGTCCTGGGCAAATCAAGACAGTTGCTCCCAGAAAACATGTGTTCATCCTCATAAAAGGCAAAGTAAATAAACCTGTGAAGGTTTTCCTTTCGTCCTCCCATCAGCAACGCTGAGGCAAAATAAGGTGATAATTATGTCTCTGAGAGGTAGGTCACGCAGAAGGTGCCTATAATTGCAGTATATGTACATAAATGCATATAAATACACATGTAAATATGCATGTATAGTCACGTGTACAAACATGCATATCTACACATACATTCTTAAGCTTCCTCGAGCTTCAGTTTCCTCACCTGCAATACACAAGAAAAAATACAGGATTATCAAGTTTCGGTGAGGACTAATGAGATTGGGTAGAACACAGGTAAGGCACTTGGCTGAGCTGCTGGAACATCAGCCTAGTTCTTGGGACAGAGTAAGCACTCAAGAATGGCTTTTGTGATCATTAAGTTCAAGTCTTCTGTAGCACTGAGATTTTATATTTGGGAAACAGTCATTAATGCTTTGATTGGCCACATTTCTGCTTTGAAGTGGCAGCTCTGCTGACGTTGCTTGACCTTCCTCACATGGCGTGTCAGAATCTACCGACAGGTGCAGACTGTTTCCTCATGCTGTGTTCGGACGCCTGTCTGATCGTTCATCCTGATTTTCAAAATCCACACAGCTTCATCGAGACTTAGGGGAAAATAACAATATACCAATAATTGGTTTCACTTTTGAAAAAACAAACGTGATAATGCTTTATTTTGTCTGCTTGTCCTTTTTTTTCCAAGATGCAAAAGTAACAGTGGAAGAGCTTTCCCTTTTTTCTGCCCCTTATCTTTGGTGACCCAGAACTAACAGTTTTCATTTCTGACAGGCTGATTTTCCAAGTACTCAAACTCTAAATAACACTCTAAATTGAGTGTACATTTTATGCCAGCCACTGATGGAGTACACAGCTCGTTTCTGCCACCCCCACTGCCTGGCATCAGGCTGCACTGAGCATGCACAGATTGACGATCTTGTAAATCACTACTGATGTGAACACAATCCCCTCCCTCTGTTAGAAGGACAAAATGCTGACTATTTGGAATGAGTTGTGATAGATTTTCCCCAAATCACCCATATAATCTTATTTGGCCTCCTTTGTAGCTGGAATATAGTTTAATGTGGTGACTATTTTGGATTTTTGTTGTCAAATAAGGTTTATCTCTGTTAAGTATTAAAATTTACAACTGAATAGACACTTCTCCAAAGAGTACATACAGATGGCCAATAGACATGTGAAAAATGCTCCATGTCACCAATCATCAGAGAGATGCAAATTAAAACCACAATAACATTATCACCTCACACCTGTCAGAATGGCCATCATCAATAAACCAACAAACCAGTGCTGGCCAGGATGCAGAGAAAAGGGAACCCTCCTGCACTGTTGGAATGCAGACTGGTGCAGCCACTGTGGAAAACAGTATGGAGTTTCCTCAAAAAATTAAAAATGGAACTGTCTTTTGTTCCAACGATCCCACTTCTGGAAATAAATCATAAGAGCCCTGAAACACCAATCCAAAGAATATATTCACCCCCATGTTCACTGCAGCATTATGTACAAGAGCCAAGATCTAGAAACAGCTCAAGTGCCCATCAAGAGCTGAGTGGATTAAAAAGGCTGTGGTGCATTTACACAATGGAATACTATGGGATCGTAAACAAAGAAGGAACTTTTACCCTTTGTGACAGCATGAATGGACCTGGAGATTACTATGTTAAGTGAAATAAGCCACTCAGAGAAAGACAAATACCATATGATCTCACTTATATGTGGAATCTAATGAACAAAATAAACTGATAAACAAAATAGAAACAGAGGCATGGATACATGGAACAGTCTGACAGCTGTCAGAGGGGAAGGGGATGAGGAGGGACTGGAAGAAAGAAGGTAAAGGGATTAGCCAAAGAACATATGTGTATGACTCACAGACAGCAGTGTGGTGATGGCCAGAGGGAAGTGGGGCTTTGCTGGATGGAGGAGGGCAAAGCTGGGGAGAATGGGGATATCTGTAATAGTGTCAGTAATAAAAATAAAGTTTTTAAAAAAAGGTCCTAACTGGGATCAAAACACATGATGTAAACCAGTACTTCTCAAACGCTAACACATATACAAATCCCATTTTGAGAAGCCTGTTAAACACAGACTCTGATTCTATGGGTCTGGGGTGTGGGCACTGATTGTGCGTCCTCAGCAAGCTCGTCAGTGGGGCTGACACAGCTGATCTGTGGACCACCCTGCAGCAGCACAGGTTGAAGACAGGGGTCCTCAGAGCATGGTCACGGGACCAGCAGTATGGGACTCACTGGGAAATTGTCAGAAATGCAAACTCCCAGGCCCTAGATTTCTAAATGAGAAACTCATGTCAGGCCTTTTCATTGGTGCTGAAACAAGCCCTCTAGGTGATTCAGATGCACACGAAGTTTGAGGACCACTGTTGGAAACGAGCAGGTCTGCTTCCCTAGTTGGCCCAAACATTGTGTTAGTTCCCAAAAGGAAAGGAACCAGGGCTGGCGTGGGTCTGAGACCCACGGTCTGAGGACAGGCAGGGGGATGCTCCATTAACTGCAGGAAAGGAGCACTTGGACCGGCCCACACTGGTGAGTGGGGTTTGGGGAGACCAACCCTGCCAGGTGGCTGGCTGAAACCTCCTCAAGCGGATGCATTCTCTGTACCCGAATGTACGGGGCACTCCGCATCAAGGAAGTCTGACCTGAGTTAACCAAGAGCTGCATTGCCCAACAGAGGAAACGGGTATGTGATTACGGCATCTGCTAAACAGGGACATGAAAATGAGGAGACGAAAAGTTTGGAAAGAATTTAACATTTCAAAAGAAAAGCATTAAAGTAGACACCATGGGGGAAAGTCATATCATCCAACTTCTTCACCCTCATTTTACTCTGTTGTGTGGCTTTGTATAATTTCTGGAATTGGGCTGCCTGTCTCTAAATCCTGCTGTATGTGTACCAGCTGGGTCATCCCAGGCAAATTATTCATCTCTTACTGCCTCAGTTCCCTCGTCTGTAAAACGAGGACAATGATGTTTTATGACAATTAGACGTTACGTTAATACATGTAAAGCTTTCAGAATAGTGCCTGGTATTCATTAAGTGCTTCATAAATATCTACTTTCATTACATGTGGGCAGAAGGGCTCCACATTTCTTCAGTGTAGAGAATCTTAAAAGAATTAATTTGTTCACCAACAGAACCTGACACAGCTTGTGAGAAATCAGACAGAAGTTAGAAATGTAAGGCAATGAGAAAGCATCTAGAGGGATCTGTGGGCCACAAGGGAAGACCTAGCAAGAGCAGGACGGAACTAGAGAAACAATGGAGCTCTACACAAGGTCAGGTGTATATTAGGAAGAGGAGCGGGGTTTAAATTCTGGCGTGGAAGGCAGGAGACATGTAAGTGCTGGCCACCCACAAGGGTAGCAACATCATCAGTGAACCTTCGGACCTTAGGCTGGATCACTGGCTTTCACGCTGGCTGCAGTGGAATCACCTGGGTGGTTTAACAAACACCAACGCTTGGGTCTCTCACCCCGAGCCAGTCTGTGTCATTGATCTGGGGAATTACCGGGGCACCAGATTTCTGAAATCTTTCCCCTACTGACTCCATCAGATGACCAGGGTTGAGGGTTTTACATGCCTTTAAGCTTGTCAGCATTCCTGTTTGAAGGTGTGAGAGGTGTGTGGGTCCATGAGAAACAAACTGGCTAAGAAAACACTGTCCCTGCTTGCTGATCGCCTCTTCACGTGCATGCTCTCAACTTACCCCCTCCCTGGCTGCGAGGAGCCCATAGTGCCTTTTTGCTAGTCAGAAAAAAGGCTCCCTTTCTTCAAGATACTTTGTCAAGAACGAAGAAGGGTCTATGGTGTTACCCTACATGCAAGCTAACAAGTTAGCCTACCACACTTCCATGGATCGTGGCAGAAGACCTGAGACTCCTGGATCAGAAACAAATGACTTTATTATTCACAGAACTAGCAGGAGCCAGAGGATCAGCTTTTTCTTGCACTGATATCCCTAGTTCCCTTTCCTGCATGAATGCAGAGAGGGTCTGGTGACATCTACACATATAGTAAGTTTTATTACAGGAGAGAAACACTGAACTTAAAGAACCTACTGTATTTTGCCATGTATGATGCACATCCATGTTTTTGTGTGCATTATACAAGAGATTATTATACCCATGGTATGTAATCATTATACCCATGTATAATGCATATACTTATTTTTCCCTGAAAATTTTGAGCAAAAGAATGTGCATTATACATGGCAAAATACAGCAAATCTTTTACAATGGGCAGTAAGCCTGCCTGCTCTTTACTCCAGGCTGTTTGCTCTATACATCTTTGAGAAGATAATCTGAAATGAAACAGTCAGTGCCCCTGCTGGCAAAATGTGAAGAAATGGGTGAGACCCATGATGAAGTGTCCTCCAACAGAAGTTACTTCCATTGTTAGAAAAATGTTATTAACACACTGATTTCATTAGAGTGGAACGTTTTACATCCTCTGCTATGCAGTTATCAGAATAAACATGTGACATTACAATGTCCATGATGTGAATGGAGCCTGCTTACGTATGGCATCCTCGGAGAGTTCGCCCATCTGTGTCCGGTGGCGTTGTGTCTGTTTTTACATGCTTCACTTGCTCTTCTTCTCTGTTCTTGTTTCCCCCTCAGCCATGCTTTCAGACATTTATTTTTTTATTCACCTCATTCCTAATCAGTTTCCTTCTTCCACCCCCACTCTCCACCAATTATTTACCTTAAGATTTTGATACTTTTAGATATTAGCCCCATACACTCATGGGCCCAACCCTTGAAATTAGCACACTGGAGCGACATATGGCTCCCCCAGGACTGGAACACATCGACTACTGCTCAGAGTCAAACTAGCAAAATCCACATACAATGACTGAGTTCTGTGCAAAAGATCCGTGCTAAGGAAGAGATGAAATGATGGATTTCTAAGACTTCTGACATGGTCCCAGGGCCGTGAAGATACTTCAGGAAGACAACGATGTGCCACAAGTAAGCTGCCATCTCAGGAGTTACAGAACTCACATTAAATTCTTGTAAGAACTACACAGAAAAGGTAGCCAAACAAGAATGTACTGTCATGTGTCTGAGTGTTGCAACAACAGGAAGATGATCAATACGGGATTTTAAAAGAAGAACAAAAGAAAAGAAGTGGACAGGGAATGCCTAGCGTGTCCTGGGTAGACCTTGTATTGGGTGAAGTCCAGAGAGAAGCACCCGTTGAGTGGGCGCAGGAAGTGCACCCAGCTCTCCGAAGTCTTGGTAAATGCCCATCAAACCTCTGCCACTGCTCGGCTCTACTTCCACACTCAGCAAGCAGCGCCCCATGGCTCCTCTGACTTGCCAGCACCCTGTCACAGGGTGTCCACCTGGCCATCCACGGCGTGAGATTCTCTTCTTTATAATTGCCTGCCTGTAATGAACATCATACTCTGGTTTAAATCTTATTCAATATTTAAAGTGATTTCTTTCTCTCTTGCCTCCATGGAGAGGATTCTGGGTTGAAAGAAGATTTTGTTTTTAGTTAAACTTCCCCATCATCTTATTCTTCCACATCCACAGTCCTTAGCACACACTTTTTTCACATATAGAAGGTTTTTTTATGATTTTAACCATTTCCTTTCCCATCTTTACACATCTGAGACTGAGTAAATGTTTTTTAGTTGGTGGAAAAAGGAATAATACTGATTCAAAGAATGAAACCATAGTCAGAAGGTTTGAAGATCTTTGCAAACTAGATTCTACTGTGAATGTTAAACTGCAGGAAAAGGATAATGTTCTGCATGGACACCAAGGAGGAGAGAGGGAGAAAGGAAAAGAGCAGGGCTCAGCACAAATTCCAGACGGCAGAACCCAAGTAGCCACAAAAAATACCAAGCCTAACATCACAAGAGGCCACGTTAACTCTAAATATTTTTCAAAAATTTTGAGGGAATACTAAGATGTAGAAATGCCTGACTAATTTGTATGGTTTGAATGAGTCATGACAGACATTTCAGCTGACAGGAAGTTTTCTCTCCCTGAAACATGACAATGTTGTGTTTTGCCTTTTAGTCATCCTCCCACTGATACCCAGAGCCTAGGTATTATTGTGTGGGAAACTTGGAGGGAGCAGATCTCACCCCCCACATCAACAGATCATGATCATATGTTTGGGGTGTAAAACTTAAAATCCAGACTGTTGATTGCACTGTCCTGTAAGTCAGCAGTATGTTTTCACAGAAAAAGGACTAAAAGGTAAACAAAATAAAGGTAATTCATAAAAATCAAAATAAGAATTTGGCCATGTGCCTCAGGCAGAAACACTGGCAGACCCCTGTATTCTGGGCACCAGGGCGGGGGATGATTCCATGGGGCAAGGGTCGCATCTGGCTTTTCCAAGACCTGGGTAAGGAAGCTCTCCATCCACTCCTCTGCCACTAACCAAGTGAGCATTGCTGCATCTCCTTCTCAGGTACCTTGATACAGAAAAGGGCCTAAACTGCAGACTCCTATGGACACCAGAAATTATAAAATTCTAAGCAATGTAAATTAATAAATTGAAATTCTGATTATCTCCTTGTTATCATATAACTTGAGTTGGTGAGAATCTAGTCAACTTTGGGTGCACCAATAAAAATTCAGATTTACAAAATGGACATGACACTGAACCCAGGTTCAGCTGCCTGCCCCTCAAAAGCCTGAAGAGACAAGGGCTGGTGGAAGGAAAGTAAGTTTATTCAAGAGCTGGCAGCCTGAGAATATGGCAGACGAAGGTCACCAAGACCATCCTAACAATTAGATGTGGGCAGAGGTTTCTGTGAGAAGGGGGGAGGAAGGAAAAAACAATAAATGAACCAAAAGGAGGTTAAGAGCTCTTTGTTGAGGGGATTACATTCCTAGAATTCTTAAGTAAACAGGCTGTTTACCTGCAGTCACATATTAGCTAACAGGTCATCATTTACAGAAACAATGTTAAAAGAACAATGGGGTGGGCTAATTAACCAGTCCTGTGAATGCAACCATTCCCAAGGTGAGTCTGCAAGTGATGTTCCCATGGGGCCCAGCCTCAGCAATGACCTGCAATCAGTTTGCACCTCTCTCTCTCCCCCCCCTCTAATTTCATAGAGTAAGTTTTGGGACTCTAGTGTATCAATCATAAAGAAATGCAAATGGAAAGGAGATAAAAGATAAAATCGCTGAGACATCAGCAAAATATCTCACTTAATGGTGCACATTCACTAAATGGGGCAAAACCATACAAAAAATACAAGAAAAAGTATGAAAAGTAGATAATAACAATTCTTGAAAAATGTCATTATACACGAGAAGTCACACCAAATGATGAATGGCACACCTGTGGCCCCCCTCTGAAGTAACCACACAGGTCCCACAAGACCCAGCACCCCTGGCCAGTTGACTGGGCTAGCAATGGGTGCTAATCTAAGGAGAGCAATCTGGAGACGACCCGTGGTCTGGAGGTGGTTTAATCCCAAATTCTACCCAAGTGAGATAACGGTGATTAATCTGAATTCCTCCTGCAGGTCCCGTGACCTATAGATATCTTTAATGTTAAAATAGTAATACGTGAGTATGTGTGATCATATCAGCCCTTCTATTTTTTGTACCCTGACTAGTACCTCTCACCTTTGCTGAGTTTGAGAGCTTCCTTAGGAGCTCCATGGTCTCTAAGCTTTAGGGTGGTCATTCTAGATTGGGGGGTTGAGGGGATAGTCTAGGATAGTCCCAACAGCAGAGACCAGTCTGATTCACATGGAACTTACTATGAGCAAACAAGAGGAAAAACAACAGCATCAAAGAGAGGCACTAAGATGACGAAGCATTGTAAATGATCCTGGAAGAAATGAGGGGGAAAAACATTTAATTTATGAAGTAATTTTCTCACATTAAGCTATGGTATTTGTAAAATAAGAAAAAGTTGCTTGGTAAAATATTAACCAGAGGACAATAAGGAGTTCTTATAAAATAAAGATATGATTGCCAAAATAAGAAACTCATTAAAAGAGCTGAATATCAGAATGTGCCCAACAGAAGATCAAATTACTGATTGGAAGACCAAGTCATACAATCCTTATCAAAGCACTGAATAGAAATTTTAAAATATGAAAATTATAAGAATCAAGTAGAGCCCTGGCTAGTGTGGCTCAGTTAATTGAGTGCTGGCCTTCAAACCAAAGAGTCACCAGTTCGATTCCCAGTCAGGGCACATGCCTGGGTTGCAAGCCCGGTCCCCAGTTGGGGCGTGCAGGAGGCAACCACACATTAATGTCTCTCTCCCTCTCTTTTTCCTTTTCTTCCCCTCTGTCTAAATAAATAAATAAAACCTTTCAAAAAAAAGAATCAAGTAGAGACATGGAAGATAAATGCAAGAAACATAATATCTACCTAATATATGTTCAGAAGAAGAATAGAGAAGAAACTGAATCAAGAAAATAATAGAGTAATTCCTATCAAGATGGTGGCACAGGCAGACATGGCTCACGTCTTCGCACAAACACAAGAAAATTACAACTAAAATATAGAACAACCAGCACTCAGAACCATCAGAAATCAAGTTGGATGAAAGTCTGACAACTATGGAATAAAGGAAACCACATCCATTCAGACTGGTAGGAGGGGTGGAGATGCGGAACGGGCTGGTCCCACACCCACATGTGGTGGATAAAAATTTGAGAGGTGGATAAATATCTCAGGAGCGAAGAGTCTTAGCCCCACACCAGGCCTCTTAGCCCAGGATTCCAGTGCCAGGAGGATAAGTCCCCACAACTTCTGGCTGCAAAAAAACAGGGGGATTGAGTCGATGGAAGAAACTTCTGGAGGGCCAAGCAGTTCCTCTTAAAGAACCCACACATGGACTCACCTACTCAGACATACTCCCCCGGAGCTCCAGCACTGGGGTAGCAGCTTGAGGGACACAAGTAGAGTGCAGGGGTAGGCTTAGGTGTCTGGCATCAAGACAAGCAGAGGCCATTGTCCCTTTTCTGGACCCTCCCCCCACAGAGCCTGCAGATTGGTGCCATATCAAAGGTGGCTAACACTGTTTGACCTGCCTTGGAGATCCCCAGAGATTCTGACCCACCCAATTTACAGGCTCACCCAAGCTGCTTTTCCATATGAATGGTCTTGGCTCCTGCTTCACAACTTCCTAAATCCTCTCAAACAAGCAGCAGCTGGCCTCAGCAAGCCCTGGGCCAGGAACTAGCAGCAGCCAGCCTAGATTCACAGCTTGGCTTTGCCTGGGAATCTCCAAGCCCAGCACAAGTAGCAGCCACCTCAGATTGCCTTATAGCTCAGAAGGGTGGACCTGGATAAAACACACGTGGGGGCTAACCTTAGCCTGAACCACCAGGGAAACCCCAGGGACCAGCACACCCAGTGGGCAGCTACAGACCAGGCTGGAGCACCACCAGCCTGCCCCTGCACAGATGATCCACCAAGGAAGGCAGAGGTAGGTGGTCAGTGGTCGCAGCCAATCCTTGTAGCTGAATGGCCTAGGTAAATCCCTCCCATTGATCTGCCAACAGTAACCAAGGCTCTACTACATGAGGAGGGTGTACTCAGCCCACATGAAGGGTACACCTCAAGTTCCCAGCTTGAGTGATAGGGAGGCTGTGCCATTGGACCCTACAGAACACCTACTACATTACGCCACACTACCAAGACATGGAGTCAAAGCAGCTCTACCTAATACATAGAAATAAACACAGGGAGGCTGCCAAAATGAGGAGACAAACATGGCCCAAATGAAAGAACAGATCAAAATTACAGAAAAAGAGCTAAATGAAATGAAGATGAGCAATCTATCAAATGCAGAGTTCAAAACACTGGTTATAAGGATGCTCAAGGAACTGAGTGAGGACATTAACAGCATAAAAAAGATCCAGTCAAAGACAAAGGAGACACTAATTGAAATAAAGAACAATTTACAGGGAAACAACAGTAGAGCGGATGAAGCCAAGAATCAAATCAATGATTTGGAACATAAGGAAACAAAAAGCAACCAATCAGAACAACAAGAAAAAAGAATCCTAAAAAATAGGCTAGTGTAAGCAGCCTGAATGAAAACTTTAAGCATCCCAACATTCACATCATAGGAGAGCCAGAAGGAGAAGAAAAAGAGCAAGAAACTGGAAATCTATTTGAAAAAATAATGAAAGAAAGCTTCCCTACTTTGGTGAAGGAAATAGACATGCAAGTCTAAGAAGCACCCAGATTCCCAAGCAAGATGGACACAAAGAGACCCACTCCAAGACACATCATAATTAAAATGCCAAAGGTTAAATATAAAGAGATGGGAGGGTGGATGTGGGAGAATGAGTGAGAGGTGAGGGGATTAATTATAGGGAACCTATCCATGTGTGATGTGATCTAGTGGCTCAGCTCTGGTTCTGAACGCAGACAGACGCATGTGGCGTGCAGAGAACATCCGTGAATAGGTCTCCCGTGGGGAATCAGGACTGCATTGCACCTAGGCCGCTTTGAGACTTGCTTTTGCTAAAAACTCCCTCACCCTGAATTGAGGCAACAAATGTTTACTGCATATCGTTAAAGTAACTTCCTAAAATCTATGCTAAACCTCTCAAGTTTGGGTATAACCAGTTCAACCTCTTTTCCCTTTACATTTGCAAATAACCTTTATCTTGAAGGCACTAGCAACATTCTTTTTTTTTTGTTATGGTAACCACCTAAAGCGAACCTGTGCTAGGAAAGGAGGACCATCCTTGATGTAATCTACCTAGAATATCAGTAAAAGCCTGTCGAGACAGGGGTCGGGTCCCTCTCTCACACTCTCTGGACCGCTCTGGCCTTCCCTCACCCTCTCCCTGGCCTCTCTGTTGATCATTGAGAGATCTGCCACGCATCCCTTTTTCTCCACCGGATTCCTTTAGTCCGCGTGAATTTGTTCATCACTTGTCTGGGGATATAGAACAAGCATTCCACAACGACACACGGTCCCGCCGGACAGGACCGCGACAATTAATAAATACAAATAGGTAGTTACAGAATAGCCGTGGGAAGGTAAAGTACAGTGTAGGAAAGGGAGTAGCCAAAGAACTTATATGCATGATCCATGGACAGGATCAGGGTCAAGGGGATTGCCTGAGGAAGTGGGGGGTGCTGGGTGGAGGAGCCAAAGGCAGAAAAGTCAGGACAACTATAATAGCATAGTCAATAAAATATAATTTAAAAAAAGACAATAATAGAAAAATTTCTCTAAGCTGAAGAAAGACTTGATCATCTGAAAAGAGCCTCTGGTGTGAAATGGGAATATTGAAACCAAGGGTCCTTATGATTTTCATTAAATTTGGTTTTAAACCCTAGCTCTGGAAACCTGTCCTCCTCTGTACACACACCCCTCAGAGACCTAGCCTTTTCCCCAGATAATCAGCAACCCCCGAGGCAGCTGGTCTGGACCTCTAGCAGGCTAAAGATAACATCTTGACCCAAGTTATGTTTCAGTTCCTGAGCCCTTAGGTGGAAAACACCCCATGGCTACTTTCCTATAAAACCAGACAGAGAGGGACAGCAAAACACCTCAGGGCTGTTCCCCAGACCTGAAGAAATGAGTCATTACCCTTGCCTAACCTCCAACTCATCAGCTCCCAGCACCATCGCAACCCCCGACCCCAGGGGCTCTTCTGCTTTTGTCCTACATAATCTGTAAGCTACGCGCCATTGGGGAGTTCAGGCTTTTGAGCATTAGCCTCCCGATCCCCTGGACGGCGTCTTTCACAAGAAGGTAGTCCACCTATCTCCCCTGCAGTTCTCGGCGTCTAGTGTTTGGCTCTGCCAGCACAGGGTGGATGAAATCTTTCTGTTCCGGATCAAAAGCAAAAGGTTGTAGCTAGACCTTTGCTGCTGAAATACTTAACTGCATTCATTCTGAGGTCTGTGACGATTCTGTATTTAAATATAGCTTCAAAATAGCAAGAACCACCTAGAACATGTTCTGTCTGTTAAATGTGCACACCAAACTTCTGCATGGAAGTTTTTTAAATATCTACCAGACGTATTCAGATAAGGCATCCATCCATTTTATTCTACTTTTAGCAAACATCTGGTGCAGAGCAATAATGGCTGCTGGATAATCACTCAGTATTTGCTAGTTAACTAAGAAACACAAACGAGCTTCGTTATGCTTATGAAAAAGGCTACAAACAATACTCTGTTCAGGTAGAGTGATTTAGAGAATAAATTGTAACTAACCTGAGCTTTCATAAATGGAAAGATTTCTTCACTATAAAAGAAGTTGAGTCAATTGTATTTACGCAATGACTTTTACAGTCACACATTCATTCCACAGTTCAAATTCCTCCCTTCATGGTCCCTGGAACCTAATCCCTTCCTGTGCACTTAAAAAACTCCATTCAAAGTGTATTAACATGGTAAAGAAGGGCTCAAACACACACACACACACAGAATGCTTACACACAGAATAACCTGTGACTCTGCGAGGCAGTCTCTTAAATGTTACTCTAAAATGTTCTTTTTGATGTCTTACTGAAGTTTTCATTTTCCTTGTTAAAATTTGGTTTTACCTTATTGCCGAGGGTTGGGGGAAAAGGGAGCCAGAACAAGAGCAGAGAGATAATTGCCTAAGGAGTGGAGAAGTCTTTGATAGATGTTATTCTGGTTGCTGCTGTTGTTTTAAGGACATTAAATATACTTTGCCCCACAGTTTCCTCTTTTACAAAAACCTTCTCATGGTAAGTATGTTTCAGCATCCCAAGTGAATGAACAAAGAACCAATCAGGGAAACAAACCCTGGTTGCTACCACTGTGATTCTGATAAAACATACACTGTCCAAAAAATGAAACTTAATAACTACAGCCCAGAGACTGACTCATCAGAGTTCGTTCAACAGTAGCACAGGAAGTACAAGGCAGGAAAAGAGAAGTTGAAATTCGAACACCCCAAATCAGCTATTCTGGGACAAATTGATCAGATTAAATGATTTTTCTTTTTTAGAAATAGTCTGCATCTTCACATTCCTGATTTGTTTTTTCAATTATTCTTAATTTACTCACAAATAATTGTGTAACCGAGTGCAGGTCTGGCTGCCTGCCGCAATGAAAGCTGAACTCATGAGGCAGGTGCTAATGGGAAGGAAAGAGGTTTGTTCAAGTGCCGGGCTCCTGAGAAGAGGGAGGACTCTGGTCCCAAAGCCCATCTTCACATCTCAGTGCAGGCAAGGGTTTTTTTAGGAGGGAGAGAAAGAGCAGAGCCAAGAAGTGAGGGGTGGGGGCCGTGGACTGCAGGCTTGTCCTTGCTGGTCCTGATATGGATCTTTAATGACAGCCTGCAGGGACTGGTCAGAGTCAGCAAGCTGCCCCATGCCCAGGCAGAATCCAGAATGGCTAGTTTCTACAATACCCTAAAAAAAATGGCTGTTAGGGGACTCATATGGTATTTGTCTTTCTCATAATGTTCTCCAGGTCCATCTATGCTGTCACAAAGGGTAAAATTTACTTCTTTTTTATGGCTGAGTGGTATTCCATTATGTAAATACCCCATAGTTGTTTTATTCACTCATCTACTGATGGACCCTTGGGCTGCTTCCATGTCTTGGCAATTGTAAATAGTGCTGCAATGAACATAGGGGTGTTTAGGTTCTTTTAAATTAATGTTCTGGGTTTCTTTGGATAAACTCCCAGAAGTGGGCTCACTGCGTGAAAAGGCAGATCCATTTTTAATTCTTTGCTTTCCATACTGCTTTCCACCATGGCTGCACCAGTCTGCATTCCCACCAACAGTGCACAAGTGTTTTCTCCTTTCTCCACATTCTCGCCAGCACTTGTTTTTTGTTGATTTATTAATGAGAGCTATTCTGACCAGTGTGAGGCAATATCTCACTGTGCTTTTAATTTGCATTTCTCTGATGGTTGGTAACGTTGAGCATCTTTTCATATGTCTATTGGCCATCTATGTATCCTTTTTGGAGAAGTGTCTGTTTAGATCCTCTGCCCATTTTTTAATTGAATTGTTTCTTTTTTAATGTTGAGCTGTATGAGTTCTTTATAAATTCTGGATATTAACTCCTTATCAGCTGTATCATTGGCAAATGCCTTCTCCCATTGAATAGGTTGTCTTTTCATTTCGCTGATGATTTCCTTTGCTATGTAAAAACATTTTTGTTTGATCTAGTCCCATTTGATTATGTTTTCTTTTGTTTCTCTTGCAGGAGGAGACATAGCAGAAAAAAATATTTACGAAGAGAAATGTCAGAGAGGTTACTGCCTATGTTTTCTCCTAGCAGTTTTATGATTTTGAGTCTTACATTTAAGTCTTTGATCCATATTTAGTTTATTCTTGTATAAGGTATAAGGTGGTCTAGTTTCAGATTTGCATATATCTGTCCAATTTTCCCAACACCATTTATTGAATAGGCTGTCTTTACCCCATTGTATGTTCTTACCTCCTTTGTCATGGATTAATTGGCCACATGCATTGAGCACTTGACCATGAGGCATGCATTCATTTCTGGGCTCTCTATTCTATTGCATTGATTTATGGGTCTGTTTTTATGTGAGTATTATGCTATTTTGATTACTATGGCCTTGTAGTACAGCTTGATATCAGGTAGCATGATGCCTACAACTTTGTTCTTTCTCAAGATTTCTGTGGCTATTCTGAGTTTTTTGTGGTTCCATATAAATTTTTGGATTATTTGTCCTAATTCTGTGAAAAATGCTTCTGGTATTTTGATAGGGATTGCATTGAATCTATAGATTGCTTTGGGTAGTGTGAACATTTTAACAATGTTAATTCGTCCAACCATGAGCATAGTATATGCTTCCATTTATTTATATCTTCATCAATTTCTTTCTTTGAAGTATTAGAGTACAGGTGTTTTACCTCCTTGGTTAAATTTACTTCTAGGCATTTTTTAAATGCAATTGTAAATGGAATTGTTTTCTTAATTTCTCTTTCTGATTGTTCATTATTGGTGTATAAAAATGCAACCAGTTTTTAAACACTAAATCATTATCCTGCTACTCCACAAAATTCATTCATCAGTTCTAGTAGTTTTTTTGTGAAATCTTTAAGGTGCTCTCTATATAGTATCATGTTATCTGCAACTAATAACAGTTTTACTTTTTTCTTTCCAATTCAGATGCCTCTTATTTCTTTCTCTTATCCAATTGCTGTGTCTAGGACTTTTAATACTACAGTGAATAAAGTGGTGAAAGTGGACAACCCTGTGTTGTTCCTGATTTTAAGAAAAATGCTTTCGGCTTTTCCTTGTTTATTATGATGTTAGCTGTGGGTTTGTCAAAATGCCTTTGATTATGTTGAAATATATTCTCTCTAGTTCAGCTCTTCTGAGAGCTTTTATCATAAATGGATGCTGGATTTTCTCACATGTTTTTTCTATATCTATTGATATGATCACATGGTTTTATCCTTCATTTTAGTTATGTGGTAAGTTGATTTGCAGGTATTGAACCAACTTTGCATCCTTGAAATAAATACCACTTGATCATGGTGTACAATCTTTTCAAAGCATGGCTGAATTTCATTTGCTAATATTTTTTGAGAATTTTTGCATCTATGTTCATCATGAATATTCGCCTATGATTTTTTTTGTGTGTAATGTCTTTATCTGGTTTTAAAATTAGGATAATCCTGGCCTCATACAAGGAGCTTGGGAGCCTTTACTTCTCTTGAATTTTTTGGAATAGGTTGAGAAGGAGAGGCATCAGTTCTTTGAATGTTTGTTAAAATTCAACTGTGAATTGACCAATACAAGACTTTTATTTGTTGGGAGTTTGGGGATTATTGATTTGACTTCACTGGTAATAGTTGATCTGTTCAGACTTTCTGTTTATTCTTCATTCAGTGTTAGAAGGTTGTATGTTTCTAGGAATTTACCCATTTCTTGCAGGTTGTCCAATTTGTTGGCATATAGTTGTTTGTCGTATTTTCTCATAATCACTTGTATTGTTGTGGTGCTGGTTGTCACTTCTTCTCTTTCATTTCTGATTTATCTATTTTGGTCCTCCCTCTTTTTTTGTGGAAGAGTCTTGTCAATCTTGTTTATCTCTTCAATGACTGAGCTCTTGATTTTACTGATCTTTTCTACTCTTTATTTTAGACTTTATTTATTTCCACTCTGGTCTTTATTATTTCCTTCCTTCTACTCACTTTGGGCTTTGTTTTTTGTAATTTTTCTAATTCTACTAAGTATAAGGTTTAGATTGTTCTTTTGAGATTTTTCTCATTTCTTGACATAGGCCCACGTTGTTATAAATTTCCCACTTCGGACTGCTTTTGCTGTGTCCCATAGATCTGAGGTCATTGTATTTTCATTTTCATTTGTCTCAAGGCATCTTTGTATTTCTTCCTTGATCTCATTGTGAATCCATTCAGTGTTTTGTAACATGTTATTCAGCCTCCACGTGTTTGTGTCTTTTTCCATTTTTTTCTTGTAGTTGATTTCTGGTTCCATAACAATGTGGTCGAAGAAGATGCTTCATATAATTTCATTCTTCTTAAATTTACTGGGACATGTTTTGTGGCCCACCATGTGGTCGCTCCTGGAAAATGTTACATGTGCACTTGAAAATAATGTATATTCTTCTGCTTTGAGGTTAAATGCCATAAACTATCAATTAAATCCATCTGGTCTAATTGTCATTTAAGGCTTCTGTATACTTGTTGACTTTCTGTCTGGAAGATCTGTCCACTGATGTCAATGGAATGTTGAAGTCCCCTACTCTGACTGTATTACTGTCAATCTCTCTATGTCCATCAATATTTGCTTTATATATTTAGGTATTCCTATGTTGGTGCTCAGTTTTACAAGGGTTATATCCTCTTGTTGGATTTATCTCTTTATCATTATATAATGTCCTTTTTTGTCTTTTATTACAGCCTTTGTTTAAAGTCTATTTTGTCTGACATAAATATTTCTACTACAGATTTTTTTATTGTTTCCCTTTGTATGAAATATCTTTTTCCATCTGTTTACTTTCAGTCTGTGTGTGCATTTTGATCTGAAGTGGGTCTCTTGTAGATAGAACATATATGGGTCTTGTTTTCTTATCCATTCAACTACCCTATGTCTTTTGATTGGGGCATTTAAGCCATTTACTTTTAAAGTGATTATTGATAGGCACATACTTATTGCCATTTTGTTATTCATAGTTATGTTCCTTTCTGCCCCCACCTTCTTCTTCTTAAAGAAGTCCTAATATTCTTGTGATACTGGGTTGGTGGTGATAAACATTTTTAGCCTTTAATATTAGGAAAGCTCTTTTTGTTCCTCCTTTAATTTTAAATGATAGACAGTTGTTTACAGTAGTTTGGTTCTGGGTCCTTGCTTTTCATCATTTTGAATATTTTGTGCCAATCCCTTCTGACATAAAAAGTTTATTTGAGAAATCAGCTGACAGCCTTATGGGGGCTCTCTGGTATGTAACTAACTGTCTTTCTCTTGTTGCTTTTAATGTTCTTTGTCTTTAGTATTTTATCTTTTAATTAGGATGTGTCTTGATGTGGGTCACTTTGGGCTCATCTTGTTTGGGGAACTCAGTGCCTCCTGGACTTGTGTACCTTTTTCCTTTACCAGGTTAGGAAAGTTTTCAGCCATTATTCTTCAAATAAGTTTTCAATTCCTTGCTGTCTCTCTTCTCCTTCCGGTACCCCTATGAAGCAAATGTTGTTATGGTTGATGTTATCGTAGAGGTCTCTTACACTATCCTCATTTTTTTTTAAATTATTTTCTTTCTGTGGCTCTGGATTGGGTGTTTTATTACTTTGTCATCCAAATAACTGATTTGACCCTCTGCTTTATCTAATCTACTGTTGATTCCTTCTAGTGTCTTCTTCATTTCAATTATTGTATTCTTCGTTACTGACTTGTATTATTATTATTTGTATGTCTTTTTTATGCTTAGTATCTCTTTGTTGAAGTTCTCACTGAGATCATCCATTCTTCCCCTAAGTTCCTTGAGCATCCTTATAATCAGTGTTTTGAACTCTGTATCTGGTAGATTCCTTGCCTCCACTTCATTTAATTCCTTTTCTGGAGATTTCCTCTGTTCTTTCATTTGAGACATATTTCTTTCTCTCCCCATTTTGGCTGCCTCTCTGTGCTTGTTTCCATGTATTAGGTAGATCTGCTCATTTGCCCAGTCTTGGTGAGGTGGCCTTATGCAGCAGCTGTCTTGTGGGACCCAACGGCACAGTCTCCTTGAGTATCTGAGCCAGGCACTCTAGGCGTGTCCTTCATGTGGGTTGTGTGTGCCATCCTGTTGAACTTTAATTGCTGTTGGCACATCAGTGTGTGGGACTGAACCTTGGGCTGGCTGGCTATGAGGACTGGCCACAACAACAGTATATGACCCACTGTGTCACAGAGTGGGACTTGCCCCTGTGGGGTCTGGTGACTGCTGAGATATCCCTTGGAGCTAATGATGTGATGCTCTGTTGTGAACTGAAGCCAGCCACTGGGTATACCAGTTCTGAGGCCTCTTGGAAGAGACTCTAGTGCAAGTCATGTCAACTGTTGCCTGTGAATGGCCTGGGGCTATGTGTTAGAAGCTACAAGGCAATCTGCATTTGGCAGCTGCCTAGACGCATGTGGGATGGTCATGGTCCAAACCAAGGCTGGCTGGCCCTAGTACGAAGCCTGTGGTAGGTGAACAAAAGGACCAAGGCACCCTGAGACCTGCTGCTGCCTGCTGGCTGCTCATAAGGCTCAGCCACTGAATCCATTTTGGGAAAATGCAAGTTGAATAAGGCAGGGTCTCAGAGAGTCAATAGGGTGGGGTGAGTGGTGTTATGGTACAGAATCAGATTTGACACCAGTGCTGAGCCTGAGGCAACTCAGCAAAAGTCTCAGGTTACACAGAGGGCAGCTGCCACTCACTTGGGACCTGTAGACCTTTGTGGTGGGACCAGGTCTCAGGCAGTGTTCAGGGTGGAGCTAACAGAGTTCCCAGACTAACGCAGATTCAGATTCTGTCACATTGGGCAACACAGGAGCGATGGCAGTTGTCCTGCCAGCCCTCACCCCAAAGCCACAGTTTCTCAGTGTATGTCTCTGGCACCCCATGATCTGAGTCTCTCTCTCTCTCTGTCCAAGGTGAGTGTCTACAAGTGAGGGTGTCTGCACTGACCCTTTAAGAGGATGCCTGGGTTTCCAGCAGCCTTCTATCTCACCCGGACATTTCACAGCTGAATGTTTCAAAGGCTCCTCTTCCCAGCACTGGTGTTCCAGGCTGGGGAATCTGACATGGGGCTGAGACTCCTTGCTCCTCAGGGGGAACCTCTGCAGTTGAGGTACCCCTCTGGATTCTCTACCTGCACTCTTGGGTACAGGGCCAGCCTACTTCACGTCTACCTTTCCTATCAGTCTCGACATGCCTTCTTCTTTATATCCTTAGTGATAGGACTTCTGTTCAGCTTTCCTCCAGACGGTTGTCCAGGCTGACTGCTTTGTAATTTAGCTGTAGTTTCATGTGGTCATGGAAATGCAGCACCCACCTGCTCTGTCATCTTGCCTAGAACCTGTTTCCAGTTTTCAACTGTATAAGCAAGGCCAGCAATTTCATTTTTTGTTTTTTGCCAAAACTTCCATATATCCACACTTATTTCCATGGGGCTAAGTTTTTAGAAGTGTATTACCCAGATAAAGGAATAAATATTTCTCTACTTTTGACATAACATTATCAAAAAAACCAAGTTCAGCTGCTGACCCTTAGGAGGCCCATGTCTCTGAGCACAGTATAGGACAGAAATGAAAGGTTGCTTTTTTCAGGAAGCTGGCAGCCTGGGAACATGGCAAACTGAAATGCAAAGACCATCTCTGAGGTTCTGAACCACACAGAGGCGCTTCAGAGGGAGGGAGGGCCAGTGACGGCAGCAGCTGCATGCTGGCCCCCACTCAGCCGGCACGGAGTCGATCATTCGCTCGGTCACACAGAGAGCTTCTTGCATCAGGACTCCTATTCTTTATGGTCGGGCGTGACCCCAGGTCATTCATTACCTCTCTTGTCGTCTCTGGTTCCTCAAAATAAGTTTAGCTGGGAAGTGATGAAATAGCAGGAATTTTAGGGGTAGAACAAAGAGAATGTTTGAGAGAAGTGTTTGAGAGAAGTGACGGGTATAAAAGGCAATCGCACAGGAAGTAGTTTGCTCCTCGGGTTCACTCCTGAGACAAATCTCTTCTTCGGACCATGAAGCTCAAGGTACGGTTGCATTTCATGTGGCTTACTGAGACTGATTTTCTAGCTTGCCTCTTCCTTTCTCAATTTCCTCAGTTGCCCTCTCCTTTTTTTTTTTTTTTTTAATAATAACGCCTTTGGCTTTTTATTTTTGAATGGGTATGGTTAATGGTAAATGGTTTATGGTTAAACTCCTTATGGTTTTTATTTTTTTTGTTTTTTTTTTAGAGAGGGGGTGGAAGGGGAAAGAGAGGGAGAGAAACATCAATGTGTGGTTGCCTCTTGCAGACCCTCTACCAGGGACCTGGCCCGCAACCCAGGCATGTGCCCTGACTGGGAATTGAACCTGCAACCCTTTGATTCACAGGCCACTTCTCAATCCATTGAGCTACACCGGCCAGGGCTTGCCCTCTCCTTTTTAAGCACTCTCCGTCTCTGCTTCAAAAATGGCATTTTACTGTTTCTCACGGTGTCTCGGCTACCTAATTAACTACATCTCATTTTTATCAGTGTTTTACCAATGATAGACATGACTTTGTTGTATAAAATTAGGAAAATGAGTCACCATAAGTTCACTGAATGTTAACCTCCTAGCTTTGTGTGCGTCGATTTTGGCACTGCCAGGCCGCATTTTGAGTCAGCTGGTTGCTGTCCTTGTCCCCTAGAGAAGATGAGCTTTCTGCAGCAAGAACTACAACATTTTGGTTTGTTATTCTAGAGGCCTTAGCATAGTGCCACAGACAGTTTGTTATTCAAATGACTGTATATTTTGCCTTAATGTACACATTATCACAGTATTTTACTGAAAAGAGATGTAAACACCAGGAGAAAGTCAAGAAGACCAAAACGGGACTTCAGAAATAGGTGGGCGTGCGTGTGCAGACAGCCAAGCAGCTGCATGTCTATTGCTTCACGTTCCCTTCCCTAGGGCCCAGGAAGAGGGTGTTTGTTCTTTGCCACATCGGGGTGATTGTCAGGGGATCCCTACACTTCCCCTTCCTTTCACAACAGCTCTGCTTTCACAAGTCACTGGCACAGTGGGATCATGTGGATGAACACCACAGTCACCTCCGGGCCCCACCAACACATGCCCTTGGGACCATGTCTCCGCATCAGCCACTCCCAGCCCAGGTCTGACCCTAAGGAGACAGAGGAGCAGCCAGTCTCTAACTGCCCCTGCCTGTGGGGTGAGAGGTTGAAAAGATGCAGTTTTCCTTAGAACAGAGGATCTGGTCAGCACTGGAAACTGTTTGACTTGGCAACCATCAAACAAGTTCTCTTTTGTCCATCCCTCTCCCTGCCCCTAAGGATGTTTATCCAGATTTTTAGCAGCATGAAAATCAAAGTTACTGTTATTCTCCATTTTAATTGGAAACTTCTGTGCCAGCAGACTTTCTCTCTCCTAGCAACCTTCACCCCGCTTGCTCCCACTCCCAACTCATTCGTGTGTGTGTGTGCGCGCGCGCGTGTTGGTTCTGAAAGAAGTATGCTGTATCCCTGGTTTATTACTGTTACCAGACAGGAACAGGCCTGGGGCAGGTCTGCCTCAGGCCGGCCGGTAGCATGTGCCTTCCTGACTTTGTGCAGGAAGGATTTCGTGAGTCCAGGTGATTTTGAGAGTATGTTTACTAAAGGTAAGGACAGTGAAACAAAGAAGGGCTTAGCACAGAAGGAGCAACTGGAGATCCCAGGCGGGGCTCCAGCGCTGGCTCCCTAGAAATGTTATAGGGAAGAAGTGAGCCAAGGTGGGGCTGCTGCTAGCTCACTGGGAAGTCAGAGAAAAAGGAAAAAGTCAAGGTCGGGGGGTTAGCTGCAGTCCTTGGTCCCCTGGGTGCAAATCTCATGGGGACCCTTAGGGTTGAGGAGGTGCACGCCTGCAAGGGAAGAAGCAGGGAAGGGAAGGGCACAGGGGTGCTCCTGGGAGGAAGAGCACATCCCATTCACCTTTATAATGAAGCTGTAGAGCCATAAAAAGTAGCCCATTCTTCTGAAAATGGCAAGGCTTTCCTGGCTTGATAATCTGGAGACTGAAGATGTGGGACCAGTCAGGGGCCCGGCTGAAGGACTTTCGGCTGGGCACAGGCTGCACGTTTGGGTGCTCTGCCCGGGCACTGGACTCAGTGTCAGAGCGTCCCATATGCCCGATGCCCTGCCGACAACTCCCCCCTGCAGCAAGCACTGGAAAGCAGGTAGGCGGTTCTTGGAAAGACAGAGCGAGTTGTGTGATGACACGACCACCATTGCAGGGAAGGCAGGAGACCTGACATGCAGGAGCGGTACTGAGCGCTGGGCATGTAGTAAAACACAACTTAAGAGTGGATGTCTTTTTGGTTTTTGTTTTTCAAGCAAATATAAACTATCTTATTTCTCCATATAATTGGAAAACTAAATGTTTTCTCTTTTTAGTTAAAAAATGTTTTTCTTTATTGTTGACACCATGACAGGGTGGATGTTTTAACGGTGCGTAATAGGTATTCTCTTTTAGGATGTGCAGGAAATAAAATTGTTGTCTATGCACTGAAGAACCTGACACGTAAAGGGGTTGCACAGCGCTGTGCTGCTTATGAAATGCAGATACTCCTGGAGGTTTTCATGATCTGATTTGTGGGCTTCTCCACCAGGATGACCACATGCACTTCACATGCAACAAGTTCACAATGAGCCTATCACTGGTGCCCAAAAGCCTGCTCCCCGTCCTGTGTCCCCTCCCTTGGCAAATGGCACAGCTGTGTCCCTACACTGAACTTGAGCTACTGCAGCAGTCTCTTGCCTGCCCTTGTCTTCCCATCTCAGATTCCATCCCTACAGGACTGCCTACAGAGATCTTTCCAAAACACAGTTCCGGTCATATCCCCACCTTTCTTAAGACAGCACTGTGGCTCCCCACTGAAGCCATAGTCTTTAGCAAAATGCAATATTCACCACTCAGTCCTGGCCGGCAAATCCGTTCGTGCTTTCACCTCTGCAGGCAGCTCTGCAGCTGGAGTTTGCTGAACGCACTGACCCACCTCGCACTTCCAAGGCCCGGCCCACACTTCTACCTCTGCCTTTACCCTCATCCTCACACCACGCACCTTCACCTGGCCGACTCCCAAAAGTGTTCCTAACCAGTTCAGTATCAATGCCTCCAGGTATCCACCAACAAAAAGAGGAGGCAGTGGATCTCGAGTGTTCTTTCACCGATAACTTTTCTAGTAGCCATGTTGTAAAAAGTAAGAAGAAACCCTAAAGAAAACATAGAACCCTGTGTTCTGCTTAGAACTCACAATAAATACCTACCAAGAGACTTTGGGGTATTAAGCGGATGCTGGATTTTACAAGGCTAGCACAGCACCTGGCACGTACTTGGAACGGCAGTTGCCAGCTGTCTGAATGCGCCCGCCCACCCCACCCTCCCGCTGACTCTCTGTGCTTCCCTCCACCTGCACCCCCACCACACATGGTGTCATCGTCTGCTTGGTTGTCTGTGTCCTCAACCTGACTGAGGACAGAAGCTGGCTATTGTGAATGTCCACTTCCCTTTTTCTCACACGAGTAGGTGCTCAGTACACATCATTTTTTAGAAATTGAGCTTAATTTGATCAACGGGTTCCCTCCGGTAGAGTAAACTCTTTGTGTAAAAGTACCTCGAGTTCTCACACGCCAAGGAAGGAACAAATACAAAGGGAGTGGGGCGCCGCTCTGACACTCTGCCCTTTAAAGTCTGTCACAGAAAGCTTCGCCCACGTCATCCACGGCTTGAGAGTCGGGCACCTGACGGACCATGTTATTCAGAGGAGCAAGAGGATGATTCTGGACACGCTGGGCGTCGGGTTCCTGGGAGCCGGGACAGACGTGTTTCACAAAGCCAGCGAGTACAGTAAAGTAAGAAGCTTGTGTGACTTTAGAGATAAAGCTAGTGTACACTGAGGGGCACTCATGAGTATCCCCAGCGGTGTGTGTGTGTGTTCCACTGCTCTGCTCTTCATTTTAGGGGTGGTGCTTGGTGTAAAGGCATAGTTGTATACAGTTTCATGCTATTTCTATGCTCCATTACCTGAGTTTTAATTATTTTACTCGTCCATTATTTTACTAAGTCGCTGTCTTTAGGACCAGTCTCAACACTAGTCAGGTCTCATGGTTCATTCCTATTAGGACTAACAGCACTTTTTATCTGAGAGTCTTAGAAGGAATAGCACCTACCCCCGATGATTCGTCCGTGCAAAGACTCTGAGTCTCTCTGGAGAAAAGGCGGGGCCAGCATCCGAACAGAGGGTGGCTGTGTCTGTGGGAGACGCAGCCTCTACTTTCCAAAGGATGTGCTTGGTACAGACAGTTAGTTCACCTTCCCCAGTACGTACCCGCAAGGAGTATGGGAGAATCGGTTCAGACCCCGCTCCCTGGGGCACTTACGAATCACAGTCTAGGACTGAGCAGCGTCTCCTCTCACTTCCAGGGGGAAAGTGGTGTGTTGTTCTATAAGGAAGCGATGAATCCAACAAGTAAGGCTTTGGTCTAGCCTAACACAAAGGGTTCGAATGAGGACTATGAATGCAATGCCTCCAAAGATGAAGCATGGCCCCTGAAATGGGGTCTAGACATGCTACGCTCACACTCTGTCTCCTGTGTCACTGACCCATACTCTCTTGTTCCAGATCTACAGTTCCAAGGTATCCAGCACTGTCTGGGGCCGGCCAGCCTTCAGGCTCCCACCGATGTATGCTGCTTTTGTTAACGGCGTGGCTGTAAGGAGCTTTCCATGTCTTTTCAACTGTTAGACAAGCGTAATAATTTTTGGAGTTTAGAAATATCTCAGAAACCCCCCCCCCACTTTCATGTTTTACTGATGACATCACTGATACTGTAGAGGTGAAGTAGCCTGCCTTCTCTCCTATGCAGCAATTTCTGTTTTCATGTTTTAATAGTGAATTTACGCTTTCCAAATAGAGTGTGATGTGGAGAAATAAGACAGGATTTAGATAAAACCCCTCTAAGGCATCTCCACTCCAGACTCTAAGTGCATGAAGCAGAAAACATAAAACCCAACATCCAGACTCAGTTCCTTCTCAATTCATTTTCACTTCTGTGGCTGGTGCCACTTTCTACCCAGGAGCCAGCCTTTCTTCATTCATTCAACAAATATTTATTGAGAAAGAAATAATGGCTATATGGTACCTATTATATTTTCTATATATATTCTAAATATATTATATTATATTTTCTAATCATATATTATATTGAACCAAAAATCAGCATGCCTTATCTGACAATGTTGAAGCTTTCTGTGTGCCAAGGGTAGTACACAGATATAATTTGGACATGAATGTGTTGGGACTTCTGAGATATATTTATGGTTTTGGGGACAGTAGCTCAACATATTGAAAGCCAAGCCCGGCGGTGCATCCAGGAATAAACGTTCAATAAGCAGTAGAAAATGCACCAGCCATATCCAATAAACACAAAAATCCATTTTTAGATAAACTTCTGATGATTACTATTTCATATAAGGAAAAAGCAAATGGCTGGGATGAAGAGGAATAAAACTTTATAGCAGAAAATAATGATTTTAAAATATAGCTTAGTGTGTAATCTTGGTTCAAGAATTCTTGCAACTTCTCCATAAGTTTAAGATTATTTCATAATAAAAGGCACAAAAACATGTGGCCTGACACAGAATAAATGGCATTAAGGTGCTAGTGTGACCTGTTTGAAGGGTGGCAGAGGAAGGGAAGGGAATGAGGAGCAGCCACCCAATCCCACAGCCTTGTAGCAGAGAGCTGGGCCCCTGAGTGAGACCCACGCTCCTTGGGGCTCACTAGCTGCTCCCCAAGGTATTGCCTGCCCTTGGCAGAGGGCAGCGAGCCCAGTGCCCAGCTATGTGATCAAGAATCACAACCAGTTCATAGATTTTTATTTCCAGAGAATCAAGACCTAAAAATCTCACATCAAACAAGATAATTACTAAACTAAACCCTTACTGACCCCAAAGCCATTGCATTCCAGGAAATAAATTTTGGTCTTGGGTTGTTGTTTATGTCTGTTTACATAGATTCACTCGATGGATTTTGATGACACATGGTACCCTGCCACCCACCCTTCCGGAGCTGTCCTTCCCGCCCTCATGGCCTTATCAGAAGCCCTGCCTCCAAGTCCAAAGTTGTCTGGCCTTGACCTACTGCTTGCTTTCAATGTTGGGATTGAAGTGCAAGGCCGATTATTGGATTTCTCCAAGGAAGCCAGTGACATACCGAAAAGGTATGGAAAATATTTGCCCCATGGAGAGACAGCCATGTTCCCCTTCATCTGTCAATCACTACCTCTGCAGTGCTCTCTGATGGAAAGGTTAGCTCAGTTGAAGATGTTAACATTCATGCTAGCACGTAAGTCAGGTCACCAGCCATATATCAAACCATATTTACAAAAGTATGGCTTCAGAAGTGCTAATGAAAGTCTCCTTTGGGTTTAGAAAGCCAACGTGGACAATGAAATACACTGGGGTCTCTCATCCCAGGGTTACTCCGGTCACTCTGGCATCTGTGGGTGCCCTGAATACTCCTGATCCCATCAAGGCAGAATTTACTTTGATAGGTGTTAGGGTTCTTCAGACTAATGAGAACATTCAGAATATCTTAAACCTGACTGTTCAACCCATAGATCAAAAGTGGTCAAATGCTGGCTGTGTCCTATGGTTCAATACAATATTTATTTTGCCACTTGGTCCAGTCTGCTAAAACAAGTGTAAATTTGAATACTGAGTGAACTTTCACAGTTTCTACAACGCCCTTAATTTTTATGGTTACTTACATGGACTTTCAGCAATCGACAACTTTTGCCTTTCTCCAATAATTGTAAAAGTATCACTTACAAAGAATTTTCTATATCTCAGGCACTATTGTAAGCATATGAATTCATTCAAAAGTCACAAAATCCTGTAAGACAGACACTATTATTATTGCCACTTTATGTTAGAGAAAACAGGTGCAGAGAAGCTGAAGAAGTTTCCCCAAGATCACTCAGCTAACAAGTGGAAGAGCTGAGATTTGAACCCAAGCAGATACTATGTCCATTATCTAAGCTCCTGATCACTACACTATCCTGCCTCCTGGTGGTTGAGGATTGGACATTTCCAACTCTTTGCTTTTTGCTTTGTAGGTTCCACCCCCCATCCGTGGTAGGAACTTTGGGTAGTGCCGCTGCTGCATCCAAGATTTTAGGGCTCAGCATGACAGAGTGCCAGGAGGCCTTGGCTATTGCTGTTTCTCACGCTGGGGCACCCATGGCAAATGCTGCCACTCAGACCAAGCCTCTTCACATGGGCAATGCCGCCAGGCATGGGATCGAAGCTGTGTTCCTGGCAATGCTGGGTCTCCAAGGAAACAAGCAGGTCTTGGACATGCAGACAGGATTTGGGGCCTTCTATGCCAACTATTCCCCCAAAGTCCTTCCAAACCTAGATTCTTACACTTGGCTCCTGGACCAGCAGGATGTGGCTTTCAAGCGTTTCCCTTCACACTTAGCCACCCACTGGGTGGCAGATGCAGCTGCATCTGTGAGAAAGCACCTTGTAACAGACAGAACCATTCTTCCCATTGACCACATTGAGAGAATCGTGCTCAGAATTCCAGATGTCCAGTATGTAAACCGGCCTTTCCCGGACTCGGAGCACGAAGCCCGTCACTCCTTCCAGTACGTGGCCTGTGCCATGCTGCTTGATGGTGGCATCACAGTCCCATCATTCCACAGATGCCAGATCCACAGGCCACAGGTGAGAGAGTTGCTTTGTAAGGTGGAGCTGGAGTACCCTCAGGACAACCTGCCAAACTTCAACACACTATACTGCGAGATAAGTGTCACCCTCAAGGATGGAGCCACCTTCACAGAGCGCTCTGATACCTTCTACGGGCACTGGCGGAAGCCACTGAGCCAGAAGGACCTACAGGCCAAGTTCAGAGCCAATGCCACCAAGACACTGTCCTATGATACAGTAGAAAGGCTTATAGAGACAGTGGACAACCTAGAAGATCTCGAGGACTGTTCTGTGTTAACCACACTTCTGGAAGGACCCTCCCCACCAGAGATGGCGTCACAGTCTATCGAGCATTTAACAAGTTCATAACACAGTCTCTCCGAGGTTTACCACTATCTAAGTGACTTTACATTGGGGAAACTTCAATGATCTGCTTGTCGTCAGCTCAGAAGAGAATGCAGCGTGATGGAGCGAGTGCAGACACAGAGATGGACCCACATGGAGAAGGGCCTGCCCTGTAAATTTGCAAGACTCTTCCAAGTACCTAGAGCAAGACAACACATATGCAAGAAACACAGAGCAGCTGATTTCATCAGCATTCAGGAAGCTGGATTTCAAGTCACCTGTGACTTGCTCATATAATTTATCTTTCCAGAGGACTTTTATGACCTTCATGAACCTCAAGCCGTGGGAAGAAGTTGAACCTGCACGTATATTTGCTGACAGTGGAGCAGGGGCCTCTGGTCTATTGTGCCACCAACAGCTTTCTCAGATCATGACTTGTTAGGAGCTCTGCACGTGGAGGGACCGCTGTTGGGTTTAAAGACACGGGCTTAGGGGGCTCAAATCCTGCCTCTGCTCCATCCTAGAGGCCATCCAGGGCATGCCACAGAGTGTCCTTCTGCCTTAGTCTCTCTCTTTGTAAAGCAGAAATAAAGAGCAGCCTGAAAAACAAAGCAGTGTGGCCCCGGGAGGCATGCTCTTAATGACGACATGTCACCTTTCATTACAAAAACTATGTTTGAGAAATGGGTAATGAACAAAGAGTCAGAGATACAATAAAGACTGACAGCAAAAAAAAAAAAACTGTACGTGTCTACAGTTAACTAAATATTGACTACGTAAAGTAATAAAATATCTATGGGCTTAAAAATTACAACATTACCAGAGAGTTATGATAGTTAGTATGCTCTAAAGCCCTGTGTTGTCCAAGAAAAGGGCAAAGCTATTAGCTCTAAACTTTGATTTGGAAGTGTACATGTTGATGTTTCTAGGGTAACCATTACAAAAAAGCAGCAGAATATATTACTTCTAGGTTAATAGACAGAAATATGCAATTAGGAGAAAAATAACCCAGAGGAGGCAAGAATGGAGGGGGGGAAGAAATATAGAGAAGGCAGAACAGATATAAAATTATAGAAAAAATCCAAATATACCTATAATTACACAACAATAAATGGACTAAATGCTCCTGTTTAAAAAGATAGACTATGAACACATTTTTAAATGTTTCATAGCTTTGTTAACATCTGCTTCACACACTACTCATTCACTCATTCATTTCAAGGGCACAGCTCACTGAGTTGTAGTCAGTTCAGAGGGTGGCGCCAGCACCACCACCACCCAGTTCTGACGCCCAGAACGTCCTTTGTGGCTGCGTGCAGTCCATCCCCGTTCCCCTCTCCCGCCCTCAGCAAGCGACAATCCGATTTCTATCTTAATTGTTTTGTCTCTTCCAGGTATGTTCTACAGTAAATGGAATCGTACAATACGTAATCTTGTGTGTCTGACTCTTCCACTTAGCATAACAGTTTTAAGATTTTTCCACATACATATCAGGGCACTTTATTCCCTTTCGTTGCTAAATAGCACTCTGTTGTATGAATATACTACATTTTGTTTACCCATTCATTAGTTAGAGAATAGGTGACTTGTTTCCTGTTCAAGGCGATTAGGAACAATGCTTCTATGCACAATCTGATACATGCCTTTCTGTGGGCATATCTTTCCATTTCTCTTGGGTAGACACTTAGGAGTGAGAATGCTGGATCGTCTGGTAAGCACATGTTCAGCTTCTAAAAACTGTTCTCCAAAGCTGCTCTATCACGTTATATTTCCACCAGCAATGTCTAAGAGTTCCGGTGTCTCCGTATCCTCACCAACCCTTAGAATCGTTAGTTTTTAAGATTTTAACCAGTCCAGTAAGTGGGTAGTAGTGTTTCACTGTGCTTTTAATTTCCATTTCCTTCATGACTAGTTCTTGCCTACTTTTGCCAGTCGTTTTAATCAGCTTGTCTTCTTTTGAGTTCTAAGACACATTTGTGCATTCTGGGCACAGTGTCCTTATCAGATACACGGTTCGCAAATATTTTCTCCCAGCCTGTGACTTGTCTTTTCATGTTTCTATTGGTCTCTGGGTAGGGGGTGGGCTGGGGGGAGGGGTTGAGCAGAAAGGGAAAAGGACTCACGGACACGGGACACAGTGTGGCGAGGTTATGGGGGATAAATGGTCATGGGAAAAAATACAATAAAAATAAGTTTTTTTAAAAAGAAAAGCAAAAGTTTTAAATTTTGATCAAGTCCATTTTACCAAGTTTTTACAAAGTTTACTGTCCCTGCTTTTGGTGTCATCAGAGGCTTTTTAGTAAAAATCTACTTGTATGCTTTATTCAAGATACATAAGGACACAGAAAAGTTGGAAGTAATAAGAGAGGAAAAATATGGGTGGAGTATTAATAAAAGAAAGCTGGAAGAAATAAATGTTAATATCAGGTTAGACCAGAAAGAATTCAAGCAAAAAGCATTACTAGAAATAAATATAATGATAATAAATTTAATTCCAAGGTAACTAAAATAATTCTAAATCTATATGCATCTAAATAATATTGAACAGCAAAGAGAAACAGATAAATCCAACATCATCCTGAGAAAATTTTAACATTTCTTTCTCAGTAATTGATAATTCAAGGAAATCAGAGATAAATGGACTATATAAGATTCAAACACAATCAACTGTTTTATCTAATGGACACACAGAGAATTCCACACCCAACCCAACTACAGAATTCACAATTTTAAAAAATCTCATGAAACATTTACAATAGTGGACCATATGTTGAGTGTGAAGCAAGCCTAGGTAACTTTTCAAGGGATTGCACCATAGAGATCATTTTCTCTAATCACAATGCAATTAAGTTTTAAAAAGTCAATATAAAAAGAGATTATTAGAAAAGCCTGAGATGTTTGGAAATCAACATTACTCTAAATACGTCTTGGGTCATAGAAGAAATTATAATGAAAACTATAAAACTTTTAGAACTAACCAATAAGAAAAACACCTCATATCAAAATTTGTAGGATGTTGCAAAAGCAGTCCTGAGAGATGTGCAGGATTTTCCATTGCTGGCTCTGTGTCACTTGGATTATGCTTTTCCACAGGATGCAGCTTAATTTGTTTGAACACAGCTGATAAAGGAGAAGGAAGAAGCAGTGGTCTCTGTCATGGCCTTGAGATAAAATTTACTTATTATCCTGTCTTAATACATTTCAGAAGTTTTTAGGGGCAAGATCTGAGGGCCATTCACAATACCCTCGAACAACCCCTGTTAAAAACAAGACAACAGACCCAAAGTGGAGTCACTTTTATGCTGAACACCTTATCACCAAACCGATTGCAGTTTCACCCCTCCCAGAAATGGAATCTTAAGCCAGTCCATCAGGAATCTCCTGATCAGCATTGGTTGAGTCATCTGCCTGTTAGACTCCTGCTATCCCCAAAGGAAGGTGACTTTTCAGTAACCAACCTGCTTTTCTGCCAAGCATAATGTCCTGTTCCTGCTCCCTTCTGCCCATAACAGGCTTTTATTTTGTGAGCTCCTTGGAGCTCCTTTTTACCTGCTAGACTGGATGCTGCCCACATGGAATCAATCTGTGCTCCAACTTTTAAAAATTCTAATATGCCTTAGTTTATCTTTTAACACCCCTGGCAATGCGTCAAGAGCGACAGCAGGGGTTGAGGAAGACATCCTCTCCCGAGAGGCATAACAGCACTCAAGGAGACCTTGGGATTGGTTCACGCCCACTAAGCTAACTGAAGGCAGAGGAACATTTGGGGGAATGTGGGTCTGTGGAAAGTACCTAAGCATCCTCTTCACTGGCAGCCCTGCACACTATCCACCCCCACAGCGCCACGTACAAAAACACAGAGGCAGGAGGGAGAGCTTGGCCCCCCACATTCCTTTCTAGATGATTCCCTTCCGTGAGAGTCAAAAGCAAGGGCACCTTTGAGCCACAGTGCTAGTGGAGACCTTTCAATGGGACGGGAGAGGTAAAGCTGAGCCTTTGTCTCTTCCAAGGGGCCAAAGAACAAGAACTGTGTGCTCCATATTGGTCTGGCCAGACAGCTGGGGACAAAAGCCATGCTCAGACTCTGGGCCAAAGGCCCAGCTCGCAGAAAGGAGGTTTATTACAGCTTCCTCTGTGTTTCTGCATTGTCGGCACATATCCCAGGCCCTGAGGCAAACTGACTCCGCCCCAGACACAGCTCTGCCAGCTCTGAGGAACCCTAGTACCGGCTATTGCATATGTTTGGGGGGATTTCCTGAGACCACACATTCAGGCATTCCCCAAAAGAACTCATGGGGTTCAGCACATAGTTGTACCCATGCTGTAAACCTAAAGTTTATTATACTGTAGTGAAGGACATGTGGCAGACTCAACAAGACAAAAAGCTACAGGCAGAGTCTGGAGAAATCCATGCACAGGCTTCAATGACCCTGCTTCCAGCGGGAGAGACTCATGACTTGCTCCTTTTTCCAGCAGTGAAAATCCAACACGGTGTGTACAGCCATCCTTTGGTATCCGTGGGGATTGATTCTAGGACCTCCCTGGGATATCAAACTCCAAGGATGCTCAGTCCCTTCTATAAAATGGCATAGTATTTGCATATAACCTGTATTTGCGTGTAGGCTATGTTAGAAATGTGTGAGAAACAGAGGCAGGGGGATCGGATGGTCGGATCCAAGCGCCTTTATTTGATGATGCACTTAAGGCTTCATTTGAGTCAGGATCCACTACAGCATCAGGAGAAGGCAAGAGTGGGGTTTTTAAAAGAAAAAGTGCAGGGTTTGTGAGGGGGTAGGGGAGGGGTTAGTCACTTGTTCTTCCAGGCGGGTGCCTCAGGGTTCCAGGATGTGAGTCGGGACAAAGGGTTAGGTAAAGGGTGGGGTGTTCCCAGGTACAGGAGGGTCAATCTGACCTAGGGCCATTGCAGCTGGTGCCAGACGTCTATTATGCGCAGTGGGAGAGAGTTTAGATTAAACCTCAGGCTACCAAGCCAGTCGGGACAACTGAGTCATAAGCAGTCCTGAGGGCTGGAAACCGGCCTGACTGGGTCACAAGCAGACTGGCAGCTGGGAACTGGCCTGAACCTTTCAGGCCTCAGCAGAGCGTGCTTACACATTACTTCATTTGGGTGGATCCAGTGCAGTGCGTGGTGCATGGCAAATTCAAATTTTGCTTTTCGGAACTTCCCAGGAATTTTTTTTTCAAATATTTTTTATCTACAGTTGGTAGAATCCACAGGTGCAAAACCCACAGGTACGGAGGGCTGACTGTACAATGTTTCTGCCCTGGGCAGAGACTTAGTGTCCAATGTCTTCATTAGTGGCTGGTCACACAGGTGCCCTCTGCCCAGCAACAATCATATTCCAAGATCACAGAAGGAAGGCAGGTGCTGAGGATAGTTCACACTGTTTGCACAGTCTAGGCGAAGTGAACCATTTTTGCACGTCAGAGAGTGGGTCAAGTGCCAAGTTCCCAGATGCCAGTCGAGGACCAACGTTATAAACAGGCCCTCGTAAAGATAGGAGCCTCTGACCTGCTCTTGTTATCTCTCTTCTGCACAGCTTTCCTCATCCTGAAATGTCTTCCTTTCCTGTTTGTGCAGCTTTGCAAGGTAGAAAAATGATACAGAAAAACTGGACTTTGCTTCCACTTTGGCAACCATCTCTGCTCCACAGCACGTGCTCTGTAAGCTGGGCAGCTCCATCACAGTATTAACTGAGACCGACGCCCCAGGACGCCCCAGGAGGCCCCAGGAGGCTTGCTGCGGTCACAGGCCAGAGCTACAGTGATTTTAACCAAGGCCCTTAAACTGAGAATATGTGCACCTAAAGGGAATTTAAAATATGTTTTACAGCAACTCTACTTGGAAGGCTTTATCTAAAACACATAATACAGTCAGGTAAGTCCCTTACCTTATATGGGACCACCTTAAGGTCTGTGATAGCTGATGCAGGGGAACCTTCTTGGGGATTTGAGTCAACTGTGGGCATCCATTCCATTCAACAAATGTATATTGAGGGCTTAGTATGTGCCAGAGCATGTTTTTGACCCAGGTGATAGAGCGGGGAACAAAATAAGCAAAAACCCCTTACAAATGTGAACGTACAGTGTAGTGTGCACAGAGAGACAAGCAAATAAGTAAACACGCGTCGGAAGGTGCTCTGTCCCCATGCTGGGCTTGCTGAGCTTCTGCCGCGCCAGCCCCCTGGGAAGGTGGGCTTCTGGGGGCTGAGCTGAGTTCACTGGCCTGCGAGTCCAATGCCCGTGAGCCTGCATGAAGTGGGATTAATAGCTCCCAGTTCTCCCTGAGCCACAACACAACAGCCTGTGACAACCAAAGACTTGTGGCGCTGTACAAATGGAGCTTCCTTGTCAATTCTGGAGCAAGACTTCCCTCCCCGGAACAAAGCCACAGGGAACTGAAGATAGGGGCAAGGTCCCAACAAGATACGCTGCTTTCCCTTCCAGGGGAGGCGTGCATGTGTGTGCATGCACACGTGTGAGCTCTCTTTCCACAAACAGGTAAACTACCTGCAACACCACTCATTAGTGAAATTGCTCCTCGACTCCTCTCTTTTCCTGCCCACAGGAAGAAAAATAGCACAGGGACAGTTCACAGAAAGTGACCATTCAGAAGATATCCAAAGCAGATACGTGTTTCAGAGCAGCTACTCTGGCTCTTGCTAAACTCTGGATGGCTATACAGCACATCAAAAGAATGCATGATACACAGTAACTTTTTTATTTTATTTTTTCTAAGATTTTATTTATTTATTTTTAGACACAGGGGAAGGGAAGGAGAAAGAGAGGGAAAGGGAAACGTCAGTGTGTAGTTGCCTGTCACACGCCCTCTACTGGGGACCTGGCCAGCAGCCCAGGCATGTGCCCTGACTGGGAATTGAACCTGGGACCCTTTGGTTCACAGGCCAGTGCTCAGTCCACTGAGTCACACCAGCCAGGCCCACAGTAACTTTTTTTAAAGTACCATGTTTTAACTAAATCAAAGAGCAGAATAAACACGTTCACAGAAACGAAGGAAATTAGTCTAGTCATCTAGCTTCGTTGTAAATGCAGAAACCAACATTCAAATACCATCCTGCCACTCAAAAACTTCTCCCTGCTTCTCGTTGTGGTTATTATGAAAAACAAGTCATACCTGCATGACCCTATTGACCAATGTCACCCCCCCAAAATTTGATAAAATAAAAAAGAAATAACATGTTATAAAATTCTGATAACAAAGGAAAATATTATAAAATAAAGGGAAAAAAGTCAACCCACCCCAGTCACACCCGGTTCCCATATAGGAGCCGACCAGGAAAAAGCCTTTGGAACAGCCCAGTGCCCATCTGTTTTCAAACATGGCGTGCCAGGGCTGCTTCTGACTGTAAAACATAAAAAGTGAAAGTGTGCTTGTATAGAAACACTGTGTGTCTAAGTAGTTCAAGGGCGGCTACTTCATCTTTGAGTCAAGATCACACCGAAAGTACCTATCATCATGTGATATGAGTGTGTAATTCGCTTGCTTGGGGCAAAAATATTTTTACTTTAATAATTTCTTCTAAATATTATAACTAAAGCATCATTTTTCCAGCGCCTTACGAAACACGCCCGGCCGTCTTCCCCCTTCCCTCGAGAATCTCAGGCAGAGGGGCCCTGCCAGGAGAGCGAGGGCTGCACCGTGTGGTCAGCGGCGTCCTGGCAGAACCCGCCGTCCTGCAGCTGCGTTTGCACGGAAGCTTTCTCTGGCAGCGGCTGGCTCTGTGTCAACAAACCCATCAGAGGAGGGTGTTGGAGTGGGAGGAGGTTTTTCTCAGGGCCTGACAGCACGACCGTGGAGAGTTACAATGACCAGCCCGCTTTGCCCTCTCAAACATGGCGACATTCAGAACAGAAACTCACAGACACTGTGCATGTCTGAAATCTGTCCCACCACATGCATTCATTTAAATAGCCAGTTAGTAAGAGAAATGAAGACGATATGGACTGGGTTCAATAAAAACCACTTAAAGTAAGCACCATCTGATCCATACACCTGAATGATATCATGGAAGAAATTGCTTTATTGAAATGTTTTTCTTACAGAGTAAGCCAGTATACCATATTTTTGTCATGCATAATGTGCACTTTTTTGCCCAAATTTTTGAGGGAAAGATAAGGGTATGCATTATACATGGGTATAATGATTACATACCATGGATATAATAATCATGTGTGTGATGTGCACAGAAAATGTGGGTGTGCATTATACACAGCAAAATATGGTATTTTGAAAGTATATGTGTTCTGTCTGATTCAAAGCCTTCTGGTCCCATCACCTTAAGTCACCACCACTTTACCATTCCCACCCCCACCCTAATGCCAATCACCAAATACCACAGCCCCTCACTGAAAGCTAATTTGTTAAGTTATCAGAAAAGCAGTCACATCGACAGTCTTCTGGAGGCAGGAAAGTAGGAAAGCGCTGTGCAACCCGCTTATCCGGCAGTAAGCTTTTCATTCTTTTCTTTCCCCCCATGCACCTTATTGTCCTAACCCACCGGGGACTTCGCATGCAGGAAGGGCTTAGCTGCCAGCACAGGGAAACTCAGGACCAGCCGATGGGTTTTTTGGCACTGTGGGAGGAAGGCCTGAAGAGCACTGGACAGAACTGTTGACAGAGCAGGTGGGGGCCAGCCCACATCCACCAGCAAAGACAGGGGGCCCAGGACCATTTGAGGCAACAGACAAGAAGAACCCACGAACTACTAATTCTTAAGCAAAGAATTCAGGCATGAGAGCAATAACACATGGGATTAGAATGAAAAAAAAAACTGCATTTCTTCAAAGTCTTCTGTAATTGATAATGACGATGAATTCATTAACTTTGTTTTGAAAAGTCAGGATAGCAATCTGCGTTTGTCAAAGTTGCTCAGAGATCCTGTTGTAAAAAGTGAAGCGCTAAAGCAAAGACTCAGGCAACAGGGAGCTGACGTGGTTCCAAATACGGTTTGCAGAAAGAAAAGGCTTACATTAACCTAATAATAATGAAAATAAACATTTTGCATGCACAGCATGATATTCTGAAGACACAGCTGGAACACCCACCACGGAGCGCGCTTTTGCTAAATATTTCAAGTTTAGTACAAACAGAACTATATATTTTTTTAAAAGAATGTGAGATAACTTCATTTTTCCTAAAAAGAAGAAAATATCTTTATGTGCCAAAATAAAATATTTTTTTAAATCGCAGTATTTTCTTAGACTGATTCACAAGTGGAACTGTCTTCGATGTGAAAACCCTAACTTTAGCATCAGACCTGGGACGATCATCTTTACAAAGTGGTCTCAGGGCAATCCTATGTGTGGTGGAAGGAAATAAAAAAATCCTCCAAATGCAGACAGCTCTAATGAAATTAACCTCCCTCACTCCCCCTTTCTCTCTCTCTCTCTCTCTCTCTCTCTCTCTCTCTCTCTCTCTCTCTCGGGTTTTATAAGTAAATACTTAAAGCTATACTGTATACAAAATGTGTAACAAGTCTCCAAGATGGTGTCCTGATATCCATGCCCCCCGATAATTCGTGCCCTTTGGTCGTCTCCTCTCCTTGAACCTGGCCTCACTCTTGGTTAATACAATGCAGGAGTGCTGCCGAGGGCCACCTGTGCTAGGCTGTAAGAGGAGAACTGGGTCTTCTCGGAATGGAGGGTGCCAGCTCTCAGGTAAGAAGCTCGGCCACCCCGAGGGCTGTGGGTGTGAGGAAGCTGAGGATGAACTGCGTGGAATGGCCACATGGCCACCCAGCCAGCACTCAGTTGTTCCAGCCAGTCCCAGCCCAGACACCACACATGGGAGTGAAGACACCGGATGTCTGCAGCACCGGCCACTCTCTGATTTCAACTGCATGAGAGACCTGTGTTAGATAAACGTGTGTAAGTACCCACAAGCAACACACTCCTGATCTAGAACAACGATTCCCAGTTCTCACTGTGGGACATCTCCAAATTGCCTCCAAAAATTCCAAGAATATTGTGAACGTTTAAAATAATCTTAAAATACAATTGATTTTATTGTTTAGTTTGGAAAAGATAAATATATAAATACAGCTCCTTATGAAGGGAATTAAATATATCTAAGACAAGGATACTTTAAATCAATCTTTGCTTTTAAAAGGTAGAGTCACCTATCTATAAGTGATCCCTGCACAGAAAAGGTCCAGAGACAGGCAAGCCTCCACTGTGGCTTCCTGAGCCTCAGGGCCTCAAAGTGTGGCTGCAAGTCACCTGTCACCTGGAAGCTAAATCAGAATCTGTATCATGTAACGAGATTTCCAGGTAAGTCATATACCATTCAAGTTAGAAACATGGGGTATAGATGAGTTGGTCCTGAACTTGTCTGCACATGAAAATCATCTAAGAATCTTAACAGTTCCAAACTCCAGACCACAGGGACACAGCAGTGGATGGTTTCAAACCTGCCCAGTGATTCCAGGTGCAGCCAGCCTGGGAACCACTAGTCACTCCAGAGAAAGCACTGGTTCTCAGGCTTGACTGAATGGTAGGACCACCTGGGGGGCATCAAAAATACTAATGTCTATTTTCATACCGAGAAAGTCTGATGTTACTGGCCTCAGGTGTGACCCAAGCCCTAGAAATTTTTTAAACTCCCTGAGTGATTCCCATGTGCGGCAAGTTTGAGAACCGTAGACCTAGAGCCTGACACAGAGGGCTGAGAAAGGGAGCTGAGCCTGCGCTACCCTTTCAGGAAGAGGATTTCAAACTCAGTGAGCATCAAGTAAAGTGAACAGTTGGCCTCACAGTTTTCAGCTCACTCACCAGGTACAATGACAGCATTGAGCTCGCTGGAGCATGGGTCTGCCAAATCGTGTGGGTCGCCATGGACTCTCCTGGCACTTTCCTCCTGCACATTCCTCTTCTCTTCTATTGGGTTGCTTTCCAAATGATTAACTGTGTGCATCTGCTCAGCATTAGGAGCAAATATCTTCACCTTCAAAAATAGAAATAAAAACAAATGATGTCATTGCCTCTATGAAAACAATCAAGCAAATCAATCTCAGAGCCTAAACCAGAATGGAAAGTCAGAAAACCATTGAGTGATTCTATATGCCTTCAGGTCCAACACCAACAACAAATGCGGATTACAGCTCAGTCTCGAGAAAGAAACTGCAGGGGACTTCTAGAGAAAACAAATGGAACTATAAAGCAGCTTCCAGAAAAAAGCAGAACAGAAAGAGGTTGTTTTCCCAATA
>VMDR010003750.1:0-68001 GCA_007922815.1 Macrotus californicus
CCATGTCCCATGATGTTCCCTTTAGGCGCACCCCCACAACATGGGGGAACATTAAGGCTCTTAATGTTCAAGCCGAGAAGATTCTTGCTGAAACAAAAGTAGAAGATGCCCCAGAAAACAGGTTTATTGCTTACCTAGCAGTACTGTCAGCCAATTTGGCTAAAACTTTGCTTTTAATTGCTATTATACTTTGCCTAGGTGGGCAGAGCCTAGCTACGGAGGTTAATTCCTCTTATATCTATTGGGGCCACATTACTGATCCACCAGTATTTAAACTACATACCTGGTGGAATGTTGAGCCCTCCTTTTCCACTAATGATACTCAGTGGACAGGAGGAGTGTGGATGCCCCCAATGGCCCACTAGAAGAAAACAAACACTGGATACCAGTGCCGGAAAATACTATTTATGCTGCCGAGCACTTGCCAGTTTGTTTCTCTGTTCTTACTGACACCTTATGCTTTCCCTTAAAGGAACAACTTTATGCTGCACACAAAGAACAGCACAGTGATCACTACCAGCTCTCCATAGTAGCCACGGTTGACCTGTGTACCCACAACGGGGTTTACCATACTTTCAACCCCCCTCCGGTTCCTCCTTGTACTCTAGATGCTAGCCATAATGACTCAGTCTTCTGGTCTTTATGCCGAGGACCGAATGCCATCATTGCTTTTCTCCCCAAAAGTCCTTTTGTAGTAGAGAACTGGGGAGCCAACTGGAGAATATTAGCTAAGCCTGATACAACAGTTCCGGCTCAGCCCCAACAACTATATACTAATGTGTGGTAGGAGGGGCCCAGCACCGGGGCACCTATTATCAGAATTGTTTCTCCCAACCACACTAGCCTGTGGCATTATAACTCTTGGAAAATGGGCTTGTCTTTTATTACTAGGAAGCATTTATATATAAAAATTGGTTGTGACCCTAAGGATGCTCTGGGATGTTCATACCAGATTGACCCTCCAGAGCAAGATTGGGTCACAGTTTGTACCTCACACCCCTTCCTATTTTTAGCAACCCCAGGAACAGCCCAAGTCTTTTATAATGAATCAGTAAAGATTTATTCTCTGCATGTCCCTGCAGGCTCCTTATATGCCAGCTGCCTTACTCATTTCAATATTACTCGGTTAAATCTCACTACAGTCTATATAGTTAGAAGACAAGCTCAAGTATGGGTGCCAGTTGACGGGACCAGAGAATGGGAGGATCCCAATGGCATAATAGCCCTTAGCAATGCATTGGCCTCTGTATGAGTCTGATGTTCATTGGGATCCTAATTACATTCATTGTCTCTGCTATAGTTATTGCAGCCACTGCTGCCACGGCAACCACCACCCTCGTTGACTCAGTTCAAACTGCTCATACTGTTGGTGTTCTCTTAACCAGTACTACTTTAGAAATGCTTCAACAGGCCCAGATTGATCAAGAGATCCTGACTCACCTTTCTGCAGTTGAATCTCACTCGACTGGATTGGCCAATGCCAGGACGCACTAGTGACCCACCAACAGCTGACCTGTGATCCTGGATTCTCCAAGCTATGCGTCATCCCCCTCCCGTGGAATTCCAGCCAGTATTCCTGGAGTGATATTCAACACCGCCTAAGAGGGGCCTTTTCTACCAACTTAAAAGGACAAATTGATAAGTTGCAGCTAGAATTACATCAGCAGCTGCAGGATATTCAATGCTTGACTAAGCAAGAGGTTTTTCAAACCCTCCATGACAATCTCAGATGGCTAGATCCAAAAAACTGGTTTGATGGACTAAATCTGAGAGTGTGGGTCTTTGGAGCTGCTGGTTGCTTACTGGTTCTAATAATGATTTGTGTACTTCGCTGCATTTGCAAATTATTTTCTGAGGGTCATAAAAGGCACCAGCAAGTAGCAAGCTTTGCGGGATCTATAGCGGTCCTAGCTAAAAATAAAAGGAGAAATATAGGGAACCATTTGACTGGCAATGGCAAATATAGCCTCATAACTAAAAACAAAGGGGGAATTGTAGCAAACGTGTCCATGTGCGATGTGAACTAGTGGCTCAGCTCTGGTTCTAAACACAGTCCAGATGCATGTGGTGTGCAGGGAATGTCCACTAATAGGTCTCCCATGGGGAATCGGGTCTGCATTGTACCTAGGCCACTTTGAAACTTGCTCTTGCAAAAACTCCCTCACTTGGGATGGAGACAGGAGAAGTTTACTGTGACTTGTGCTAGACTTTCCAAGCACGAATATAAACAGCCCAGCCTTCTCCCCTTTACATTTATAAATGACCTTTCTCTTTGAAGCAACTGGTGACATTCTTTCCTTTGTTATCTGTAAAAGGTATCCACCCAAAGTGAACCTGTGCATAGTTAATGAGAACCACCCTTGATGTAATGTATTTAGAATATCAGTAAAAGCCTGTCCAGGCAAGGGGTCCAGACCCTCTCTTTATCATTTGGATATCAGCCATGCATCCCTTTTTCTCCACTGGATCACTTTAGTCCTCGTGAATTTGTTTGTCACTTGTCTGGAGACATAGGACAAGCATTTCCACAACACTCAGTCCCGCCAGACAGGACCACAACATAACAGCACCTTTTTTTGTCCATAGATTTGGCATTTATATACCTTGCCATAGCTTCCGTTTTACAGGAGATTACCTAAGAAAACTATTTGTTTTTTAAATGTCTTTAAGCCTTCTGCCACAGAAATGGAAGGACTGAAATGTTGGTGGATCCTGATTTCAAATGTCTGCATGGAATTTGGAAATAAACATTCACCCCTGAGGTCTCTCTCCATTCACTTATGGGGAAGGGAGGGGCTATCTCAGACCTGTCCCACCTCTCCCAGTGCGCCAGGGCCTGCTCTGCTTACTGAGACAGCACAATAAGAAGTTACGAAAATTCCTGGGCAAGTGGAATGGGGAAAACTGAGACAAGAAAATTAAACAAAGCCAAACAGTTTGAACAACTTTCAGCCAACTGGTGAATTGTAAGAACTTATCTCCCTAACCAAGGACACTTGAGAGTGAATGTCTTATACCTCTCCTCCCTGACCAGAGAATACACAGCTTAAATCTCCCTGGTCTGGGAGACAGAGGACAGAGACCCAGTTAATGTCATTTGTGCCAGCCTAATCCAATGAAGTCAGAGGAACAAATAGCAAAAATCCCATTAAAAGCCAGACAGACCCAAGATAAAAGTAAAACAGCAAAGCAGGCAGAAGAATAATCCTGAACTCCCCTACATGTTCATTCTTATGCATCAGCATATTGCAAACACACCTGGAAAGCTGATGAATATTCCACTGAAACCCTCCCCTAAGATTCTCACCCACAGAAGAAGGACAAAAAGGCCTCAAGACAAAGACCCAGTGTGGGCTCACTCTAGGGCACACCCATGCCCCTTCCTGGGCATGAACTTTTTACTTCCTCCTACACTCTAAGGGTCCCCAGGAGACTTCCAGCCAGGGGAGCAGTAGGCAGCAGCCGCTCAACCCAGGCTTACCCCTGATTCTGTCTCCAGGGCCCCCTTTTCTCTGACTTCCTGGTGAGCTAACAGCATCCCCGCCTTGGCTCACTCCTTTCCTATAAGGTTCCTAGGGAGCCAAAGTAGAGCCCCACCTAGGCTCTCTCCTGTTGCTTCTTCTACCCTAAGTCCCTTTGTCCCACTGTCCCCAAACTTAATACACATACTCTCAAAATCACCTGGACTTGAGCTGTGAAATCTTTCCTGCACAAAGTCAAGGACCCTCACACTGCAGCCAGCCTGAGGCTGACCTGCTCTGGCCCAATCCCTATCCAATAACACTACCACTGAGGCCTGGCACCAAAGTCAGTGGCCTCTGGTGACCAACAGTGGGTGGCTCCAGACTCCCACAAATTCCTACCAGAGTGCCCACAGACTTGGAAAATGGGTTCACCCCCACCTCCCCACCTTCCCAGCCAGAAGTGTGGCAGTGGCCCCAGCCAGTATACCCCTCCCTCCACCACAGGGACCCAGGAAGGTCTGTGAAGAGCATCCTCAGCTGGAGGGACTGGTACCAAAAACTTCCAGGGCCCTTGGCCACTGCCATGGTGGGATGGGGGAAGAAGAACCATTGAGGCCACAGGCTCCAACAGGCAGGGCCAGGGAAACAGAGTTGGAGGGCCTACAGTGTGCGGCCCACTGAAGGGAAGGCTCTGCAATGGTAGAGGCCAGGCAGGGGTACCTGCCAACGAGCCTGGGAATCAGGGTCAGGTGCTCATGTCATGTTCCCAGAATTCCTCCAGTGCTCTATGTGTGGGTCCTTCGCTTTTCTGGGCCTTAGTTTCAATTCAGTTAAGGTGTTTGATACTGGATCATTTCTGAGGATTTATCAGGACATTACCCCCAAATTAGTAGAAGCAACAAATTTTTTAAAAACACCTTTAAAGGAATTATACCAAATAGTTGTGAGGTAAATAATAACTGACAGTGAGACATGCAGATTTGTTTAAAGTAACAGTAAGTGCACATGTAAATTGCCGCCTTCCACCTGAGAATAAGTAATGTAAAACAAGGAACAGGAGGTGCCCTCTTCCCTCCTCCCTCCAGAGCATTATCTTCGCTTTTCTCTCTCCTAAGCTCCAAGGGCCCCTCTTTTGCTTCTGTAACTCATTCCCTGGCCCACACAGCCCAGCTGTCTCCCTTCCACTACCTCTGTAACTTTATTTCTAGAGAGAGGGGAAGGGAGGGAGAAAAAGAGGGAGAGAAACTTCAAAGCACAAAAGAAACATCAATCAGCTGCCTTACACATGCATCAGGAACCTGGCCCCACAAGCCAGATACCTGCCCTAATGGGGAATGGAATCAGTGACCTTTCAGCTGGCAGGCCAGTGCTCCATTCACTGAGCCACACCAGCCAGGGATGTAACTCTCTAAGTAAACTTTCTCTTATGAAAGAAAGAGGAGTACAAAGTAACATTTAAACCATCTCTTCCTAGAATGTGAAATCTGTGTGTATAAAAAAGGGTTCTTCGGGAAGTAACCTCACAGGTGGTCTGATCAAAATTGGTATCTGGGCAGGTCATGGTGGGTAGCCATGGCCCAGGCCTATGACATTTTAGTAAAAGGCTTATCTTTGCCTTAATCAAGGCCTGACCTTTGTTTCTGTAATCTAAGTTAACACACCTTTGAAATGCTCACTTTTACACCCCTCTTTCCTAAAATGCAACCACCATCTAGAAAGCACATAATCTTAACTATCCTACAATCCAGTTGAAACCAGAAAAGTTGGGGTGTTCTTGCTGCTTGTCACTACCAGAACCAGTGAGCAGAGACAAGGATTGAATCTTTATGGGCAGCTTATTCAGCTGTCAGGTGATCTGAGAAGACAGTGGGTTATGTACCCTAACAGACCCACTGTCTTACATCTTGTCTCAAGCTGACCTTTTTATAAGGAGAAAAAAAAAGTAGGTAAAGGGTTTGGAATTCAGAGAAAAGGTTAATCAGATGAAATCTGTGGTCTGGCAATTTCCCTAGCATCCTTTCACCTGTGATTGTTTATCTGCACCCTGGTCTGAGGGCATTCTCTCCCTGGAGCACAATGGCTCAGATACCATCTTGATCCCTTCAGTCCTCCTGGGGCACAACCCTCCCATTGCTGGTGGGTCTTCTGGAGGCAGGTTGGGTTCCATCATACATTCCATTTCCTGGAACAATAGCTTTTTACCTGCATTAATCACTAAGCCTGTTAACTATAATTTAAAGCTAAAAATGTTTAACTTCTTGAGCTCCCCCATCACAATTCCCACCTTGCTTTCTCTCACCTCTATGGAATCTTCTTTACATTTCCTCCTTAATTTCAAATGCATTTAAAAATTTCAAAATTGTCATTCTCCAGGGCATTTGAGGTCTTTCTCCCCAACATATTTACTGCCAGTTTGACTCAAATAAACTTCTAAAAATTATCTACAGGTTTGGACATTTCTTAGGTGCACACCTGGACCAAGGAAGCCACACAGGATGGCAGGCATTTCACATAAAGTTAGTTAGTTACACACAGGGCCTCTGTTGTTCTGTCAGCCTCCCTCCTGGCACAGCTTGGGGGTTCCTCAGGAAGGTCAACAGCAAGAGCCAGATCAAAGGCCCACCTACAGGTGCAGGATTATAGCATTGGCCATTTGGGGTGATGTTTAGGAGCCAGAAATTTCTTATTTCTAAAGCCGACAATGGAGGCTTTGCGTTGCTCCTTCTCTGAGCTGATATAACAACATCCAAACCTGTGGAGAATTTTTATGAGTTTACTTGAGCCAAACTAACGTAATATGCCAAGAAGTAAGATCTCAAATGCTCTAGAATATTTTTTATGTGTCTGGAATTAAGGAGGGAATGTAAAGAAGACTCAGCGGAGGTGGGAGAAAGCAAGGTGGAGGTTGGGGTACAGGAGAGCTAACCAGATTCTGTGCTTTCTTGAGGTGGGCATGCCTTCCAGGGATATTGCTTCTGGCATCTCAAAGGTGTGTTAACCTAGAAACACAAAGACAACTGACAAGGCTGGCTTAACACATCTCACTCAAGAAGGTACAAGCCGAGGGGAGGTGGGAGGCTGCCACCATGCCCGTGCAGTTATAAGTTGTGACTTATTACAGCACCCCTTCTTTTGTCCATATCTGCAAACTACTACAAGCTGAGAGTCTTCGATTCCCAGCCTTTCTGTGCATTTGGGGGAGAATTTTCACCTAACAATGTCTTTGCACAACCTGACAGTGGCTAAGGTTGACAAGGGCCCCCTTCGGTGACTGCTGGATTCAGTAACAGTTGTGGGGCCACTTCTTTCACCTTCAACTCCTGTACCAATAATTGTCATTTCCTTGTCATGCCAGTGAGCCAGGGACCCACACTGCTCCCTCCTGGGATTTCTCAAAATGCTAACTGAACTCTGCTACCCCTCAAGCATCCTGGTCCCCCTTGGCCTGAGGAGAACCTTTCATAACACCCCATTCTATTGAAAGACCCTTCACAGTGTTGGACAAGACACTCCTCTACCCTCAGTGTTCTTCTGGCTGGGCTAATAAGCACACAGATATGAGACAGGTTAGCAGGAGAACCACCTTTAATACATATATATACATGGGGACCTGCATGCAGGAGAGGCTCAGAAACACAAAGGGAAAGTGGGGTGCATAAAGCATCCTGTGCTAGGGTAGAGGGAGGGTGCCTTGGGGACCTCAGAGGGTCAGTGCAGGAGGAGGGTGAGAGTGGATGTTTGGTGATTCCATGTTTGTCCTGCCCTGTAGCTACATCAGATGAGGTTATCTAATACTCTCTGATTGTGGGCAAGGCCCCTAATTCAAGTCTCCCAGGTAGTCGAGTGGGCAGATATTTTTCAAGTCCACAGGGTCCTGGTTGCCTCTAGCTCAAAACAATCTGCAGACCGCAGAGGCACATCTGGTTTTGTTTGTTGGTTTGTTTTTTGAAGAGGGGAAGAGAGGGAGAAAAAGAGGGAGAGAAACATGGATGTGAGAGAAACATGGATTAGTTGCCTTTCTCCTGCCCCCAACGGATCGGGGAAGGCGGGGAGGGGCCTGGCCTACAACTCAGGCTTGTGCCCTGACTGGCGACATTTCAGTTTGTGGTAGGACACCCAAGCCATCGAGCCACACCTGTCAGGGCCACAGAGGCACACCTTGAGGTGACTGGTTCTGAACCCCCATAACAGCTTGCAACAGCATTAAAGAGCAAATTTAAATTGTCCACGACACTTGCTGAGCACTGTGACACAGTCTTTACTAAGAGGAAGCATGTGTGCGGGTTAGGGGTTCTGGCTAAACCCACCCAACCTAAGGGGATTCTTGCTGACTGCATCACCTGAGGGAGGGCGGAGCTTGAGGGACCTGACCAGGTGTCCAGCGTGGTCAGATTTCTTGAGGGCAGGATGTTTTGGTTAAAGTGACTTAGGATTCTTGCTGAAACTCGACTATGTGGAGATGAACACGGAAGCCCAAAGCCAGTTGTACTTGAAAAAACGCTGCGGGAAGCCTGAGTGGAGTTCGGTTCAGGAAAGAACTGGCAACGCAAGAGCATCAAAACCTGCAGAGAAGACCTGAAAACGCAAGAGAATTTTTATAAAAGGTTATTTGAGCCAAACTGACTGACCACAGTTGCTGGGAAGCAGTATCTCAAAATTTTTGAAAAATGACAGTTCTGCAGTTTCTTTTATGCATTTGGAGTTAAGGGGGAACATGAGGAAGATTCCATGAAGGTGGAGGTTCAATGACAGGCAGTTAAGATTATGTGCTGTCATGAAGGGGGTCACCCTTTAGACAGAGGCACAGAATCAACTCACTGGGCTTGCTTAAGACAAAGGAAACTTTTGCTACAAAAGTCATAGGCCTGAGGCCTGAGACTACTAGCCCTGACCCACCAAGTTAGGAATTTATGAGCAGATCGCCTGTGAGGTTACTTGCCATAGATCTCCCCTGTCCTCTTTTTTTTCATTACCAACAACAGCCTAGCCTTTTTCTAGCAGAGTAAAGTAAAGCAGAGATCATCAAGCTGAATATTGATGTGTGTGCCTTTCTCTGGGCTACCGGCAGAAAAGTGTGGGAAATGCTGTCTTCAGAGTGAAATCCCAACTCTTCAGCCTGCTGTGTGAGGATCTCAGGCTGCACCTCCCAGCGATCATGCATGCAGCACAGCTCACCTTCGAATAAGCTTCCCATATGTGCTTTCCTCTGCTTTCAAGTTCCGGAAACCCCAGTAAACCTTAACCAGGCATCACCAATAACAAAGGTCACCTTGGAGCCACTCCAGGCAGAGGGTGAGCTCTGCCTGCTTACTGACTACCCTGTCAGTTCCCTTCAAAAATAGGCACTGAGCCCTGGCTGGTGTGGCTCAGTTGGCTGGAGTGCCATCCCCACCCTCTTCCCCATCCAGGTGCAGGGGCATATGAAAGGCAACAAATGGATGCTTCCCTCTCACATCAATGTTTCTCTCTCTCCCTCTCTCTCTAAAAGCAATGAAAAAATGTCATCGGGTGAGAGTAAATACATATATGTATCTTGAGACCCTCCTTACCTGTAGGCCCCCCTCCCAGCTGAGAACACCCCTGCAGGAGATGCAGCTTCTGCATACCTGTCCTCCAGGAAAGCTCTCCCCAAAAGGTTATGCGTCCCTCTTTGCAGAAGAGCCACTTGTTCATTTGTTTTACCTTCCTGCTGGGCCTATGAGGTTTTCAGGTCTTCCAAAATAAGCCCCATTTGCTCACCCTTACCCAGGCTGCTCTGAGTTGATACCCAGTGAATGTTAAATTGAATGAACTCACAGATGAGGACAACAGAGCCATTGGACATTATCTCAATATTCTGAGGGATGACTGAACAAAGACAACCAGAATGCAAAGGAGAAGGTAGGTGGGGGTGGGGGGACGGGGGATGACACTGTCATTTTAACCAGTTAGGGTAGGAGATAAAAGGCAGGAAAAAGCTGAAGGTGACAAGTTTCATGTCTCATCGAAGGGTCCAAGTTTATCTACAAAAGGCTGTGAACAACAGACTGCAAATAACCATCACCCACAAGCACCACAGTAAACCAGCTGCAAGGTCCCTAACCTCACAGGGCAGCGCTGCGCATGATGAGTGTTTCCAGGCCTGTGGCACTTTCCTGGGGCTGTCAGCACACATCTCACCACCAACCAGGTGACTTAAAAGGACAGGAATTTATCTTCTCACAGCTCCAGAGGCCAGAGTCTGAAATCCAGGTCGGGGCAGGGCCTCTCTGTCTGAAGGCTCCAGGAAAGTAGCCTCCCTTGCCTTCTCCTGACTTCTGGCAATTACCAACAATCCCTAGTGTTCCTGGCCTTGTGGACACATCACTCAGGTCTCTGCCTCCATCCTCACTGAGCTTCATCCTGTGTGTCTGTATTCATGTGTCCTGCCTATAAAGATGTCCATCCCTGGATTTCAGGCTCACTCACCCTAATTCAGTCTAACTTTGTCTTACTTAACTTGTTTACATCTGCAAAGACCCTATTTCCAAATAAGGTCACATAAGAGATCGAGACTTAAACATATCTTGTTGGTGGGGAACACGTTTTGACTCATTAGAGGACCTTCACTTCCACCCTGATTTGCACATGAAGTAAACTGAGCATGAGGGGGGGTGGGGCTGCAACACTGATTTATAAAAGAAATATATATTTGGTTATTCAGATGACCAAGGTATATATTTGCTTAGTGTGGACAGTGATAAAGGTGACTTTTATTACGGGAATGAGTTGATTTTGTTAAGCACCCAAGTGTGGGGGCAGACCTCCAGGGAATCAACCAGAGGTGATTAGAGGGTTGTAACTTCAGTACCACACCCTGACCTCTAGGAAGGGAAGAGGGCTGGAGATGAAGTTCCACCAGGAATGACCAATGACTTAATCGGTCCTGCCTCTCCAATGAAGCCTCCACAAAACCCCAAGAGCCAGGATATGGAGAGCTCCCGGTTGGTGAACACAGGGAGGTTCTGGGAGAGGGGTGCCCCTGGAGAGGACATGGACGCTCCCCGCCCCTTCCTATCTACTTGGTCCTTATGTCCCTTCCACCTGGATTTCCTAAGTCTTGTTCTTTTATAATGAACTGGTGATCTAGTAAGTAAAAGGTTTCTCTGAGTTCTGTGACCTGCTTGAACAAATTAACAGAATTAAAGGAGGAGGTTGGGGGAACTTCTGATTTATGGCCAGTTGGTCACAAACACAGAAAGTAACCTGGACTTCCAATTGGCACCCTTGTTGGAGCCTCCAATCCAAGCTATAGCTGGCTGGTCAAAAGCACAGGTGAGAGCCTGGCTTCTGTGACTTGTGTGTGCATGTGTGTCTGTGTGTACAGGGTGCTGAACTCTCCTTGCAGGACTGAACTCATCACTTGTGGAGATGGATGTTGTCTCTGGGCAGACAGTGTCAGAACTGAGGTGCAATCTCAGGCACCCTGCTGACAGCCAAGAACTGTTTGTTGCTGTGGGGGAACTCCTCACCATCACCCTGGAATTGCGGCAGGAAACCTAAAGTTAGGGGTTAAAGGAAGACTTAGGAAAAGTCTTGACAAAGGCCAGTAGCTAGAGAGTGTCAGAAAATTCCCGAAGTGGGTCATGGCATGTTTAAAAGACTTAGTGACAGTAAGTTGATCCATGAAAAGCATGTGTTTGAATTGCCTGGGCCCACTTGTATGTGGAGTTTTTCAATGAATAAGTACGCTGCTCCAGCCTGCTCTTGGGAGCTGGCAGTGCAGAAGGTATACCGTGTGCACTGTGTATGCCATTTTACTTGATTATTATTTGTCAAATTATAAGGGAAATCTTATTCAGGAAGTTATAGAGGTACTAGAAGGGCCCTTGGAACTCAGAAGAAAAAAGGAGATAGACACCATCATGAAGGACAAAAGAGGAAGGAGAGGCCCCCAGCCAGTGGAAGAGAGAGAGAGAGGGCAGGCCCTGGGGAAAGATGGGGGTGGGGAAAGGTGAGGGCAAGCTCTGCAGAGAGCTGCTTTATTTTATTATTTAAAAATTTATTTCTAAAATTACAGTTGCTATACAATGTATTAGTTTCAAGAATACAATGTAATGATTAGATATTTATATAACTTACGCAGTGATGCCTGGCCAATCTAGTACCACCACACATAGTTATTACAATATATTGACTATATTCTCTATGCTGTGCTTATATCCTTGTGACTATTTTATAACTACCAATTTGTACCTTTTTATTTTTTTCAATTTGTACTTCTTAATTCTTTCACTTTTTTTTACCTAGCCCCTAACCCACCCCTCCCCTCTGGCAACTATCAGTTTGTTCTTTGTATCTATGAACCTATTTCTGTTTTGTTTTATTTTTTTTTTAGATTTCACATATAAGTGAATTTATATGATATTTGTTTTTCTCTGCTTGACTTATTTTACCAACATAATAATGTCTAGGTCCATAAATGTCACAAATGGTAAGGTTTCATTCTTTTTTATATATCTAGCTGTGTGACATTCCACTGTATATGTACCACATCTTTTTTATCCACTCATTCATTGATGGACACCTAGGTTGCTTCCATATCTTGGTTATTATAAATAAAGCTGTTGTGAACACAGGGGTACATATATCTTTTTGAATAAATATTTTCAACTTATTGAATGCCCAGAAGTAGAATTGCTGGGTCTTATGGTAATTCTATTTTTTAATGTTTTGAGGAAACTCCATACTGTCCCCCACAGTGGCTGCACCAGTCTGCAGCTAACAGTGGCTGGCGCTCCCTGTTTTCTACATCCTCGCTAGCACTTTTTTCTGATTTATTGATGATAGTAGCCACTCTGACAGGTGTGAGGTCTCATTTGGCTTTAATTTTCATTTTCCTGATGATTAGTGATGTGGAGCATCTTTTCATGTGTCTATTGGCCATCTGTATGTCCTCTTTGGAGAAGTGTCTATTCAGGACCCCTGCCCATTTTTTAATTGGGTTGTTTGTTGTTACTATTGTTTTGATATTGGATTGTATTAGCTGTTTACAAATTTGGGTATTAATCCCCTTATTGGATATGTCATTTGCAAATGTATTTTCCCATCTAATAGGTTGTCTTTTTGTGTTGTTGATGGTTTTTTTTGTGGGGCAAAAGCTGTTTAGTTTGATGTGGTGTCATTTATTTTTGTTCTTGTTGTTTTTGCCTCAGGAGGTCTCTCCAAAAACACATTGCTGATACCAATGTCAGGAAGTTTATTCCTATGTTTTCTTCTAAGAGTTTTATAAATTCAAGTCTTACAGTTAGGTTGGTGATCCATTTTGAATTTATTTTTATATATGGTGTAAGAAAGTGGTCTAGTTTCTTTTTTTTTACATGTATCTGTCTACTTTTTCCAACACCACTTATTGAAGAGACTGTCTTTAGCCCATTTTATGTTCTTGTCTCTTTTGTTGCAGATTAATTGATCATATAAGTATGGGTTTATTTCTGGGCTGTCTATTCTGATTCATTGATCTGTGTGTCTGCTTTTGTGTCATTACCATGTTGTTTTGATTACTATGGCCTTTCAGTATAGTCCAACTTTGTTCTTCTTTCTCAATATCACTTTGGCTAATTGAGGTCTTTTGTGGTTCCATCTTAACTTTAGGATTACTTGTTCTAGTTGTATAAAAAATGCCATTGGTATTTTGATAAGGATGGCATTGAATCTGCAAATTGTTTTAGCTAGTATAGATATTTTATCAATATTGATCCCTCCTGTCCATGAGCGTGGTCTATCCTTTCATTTATTTGCATCTTCAATTTCTTTCATCAATGTCTTAGAGTTTTCATAGTACAGGTCTTTTGCCTTTTTGGTTAAATTTATTCCTAGATATTTTATTCTTTTTGATGCAATCATAAATGGAATTACATTCTTAATTTGGCTTTCTGATAGTTTGTTATTAGTGTATATAAATACAATAGATTTCTGAATACTAATTTTATATCCTGCAACTTTACTTAATTTATTTATTAGTTTCAGTAGTTTCTGTTGGAATTTCTAGAGTTCTCTCTGTATAGTGTTATCTGCAAATAATAACTTTACTTCTTCCTTTCCAATTTGAATGTCTTTTTTTCTTGCCTAAACGCTGTGGCTAGAACTTCCAATTCTGTGTTGAATAAAAATGGGCATTCTTGTCTTGTTCCTGATCTTAGAGAAAAAGATTTCAGCTTTTCATTACTGAGTATGATGTTGGCTGTGGGTTTGTCAGATGTGGCCTTTGTTATGTTGAGGTATGTTTTCTCTAACCCTACTTTGCAAAGAGTTTCTATCATAAGTTGATATTAATTTTGTGAAATGTTTTTCTGTATCTGTGGGTATGATCATATGATTTTTACTCTTCATTTTATGTGATGTATCATGTCCATGGATTTGCAGATATTGAACAACCTTGCATCCCACCCAGGAATAAATCCCCCTTGATCATGGCATATGACCTTTTTAATGTATTGCTGAATTTGGTTTGCTAATATTGTGTTGCAACTGTGTTCATCAGTGTTAATGGCCTATAATTTTCTTGTTTTGGTAGTGTCTTTGTCTGGTTTTGGTGTCAAGGAAATGCTGTCCCCATAGAATGAGTTTGGGTACTTTCCTTCCTTTTCAATTTTTTAGAATAGTTTGTTAATTCTTCTTTGAATATTTGATAGAATTTACCTGTGAAGCAATCTGGTCCAGGAGTTTTGTTAGTTGGGAGTTTTTTGATAACTGATTTAATTTCATTACTAGTGATTATTCTGTTCAGGTTTTCTGTTTCTTCCTGATTCACTACTGATCTACACAATGTTATTACATAATGGACTTGAGCATCCATGGGTTTCAGTATCTGTGAGGGTCCTGGAACCAATTCCCCATGGAGAACATGAGTAGTTAAGTTTGTGGTGAGTTTAAAGTTACACATAAATTGTTGACTTTGAGAGTAGTCAGAGTCCCTAACCCCCACTTTATTGTTCAATGATCAGATGTACTTGGAGTGTTTGAGGAATGAGGAGTAATTCAAAATTCTTCCTGCCTGGTGGAAAAATATGTGGTGGCATCCAGGTGTTCAACAGCAAAAAAGTAGATGGAGCTATGCTAACACAGGAGGTATAAAACACTAAAAAGTTCAAAAGTTCACGCGCAGCTAATTGAGAAGGAAAGAGGACTGTGATGAATGGATACCTGTTAGGTATCTCTGTGCTGGATACTTAAGAAATCTTTCTTGATCCACGTGTGCTGGGTGTTGTGCTATCATGGCATGAATGAAAGAATGCATTCACTTCTTCCTAACATCTAAGGAGGTTACACAGCAAGGAGGCAGGTATAGGACTTTCCTACTATTTCTCGGACTGAGAGGAAATACTTGAGGCAGACACACCGTAGTTCTTAACTTAAATGGTATCCAGAGGGCAGGCTGGGTGGACATGGAGGGGCCAGGATAAGGTCTGGGCCCTGAAACAGGATCAGGACACAGATCTGGGTGTGGGATCCAGACCTATCTGAGACAGGATCAGGGTGTGGGATCTAGATCTATCTGAGACAGGATCAGGGTGTGGGATCCAGCATGCAGCAAGCCCCTCTTACCTACAGACGAGATTTCAAACTGTTACATGGACCTTGGGGCTCGTCTCTGTGGGTTCTAGTGACAATTAAATGATAAAATGCAGATAGTGAGCCTAGCAGCTGCTGAGCATATTGTTCATGGCTTCTGCATCTACTGATATGGTTATATTCACCCCCATATCTGCACCACTGGGTCCTTGACCTGTTTCCTTTCTCTGAGCCCCACTTCTTATTCTGAAATTCCAGGATCCTGGGAATTACCTCATTTAAGGAGCAAACAGAAAGGATGAAACTCATGTAAATGGAAACATCCACAAAATTGCAAGGATCAGGGTGGTTCCCTCCTGATGGAGCTGAATCCTGTCCAGGACAAATGCGTGAGAATCATGAGGACTGAGTAGGCACCAGGCAGCAGGACTGTAGAACAGGGCCTCCCCAAGCCTTGCAGCTGCTGTAACATGCCACAAGGCCCCATCTTCTTCCCACAGGCTCCCCAGATCGGTGTCCTGCACTCCTCCAGGACTCCATGGTTAAGCCATCACCCCCTGACAGCCCAGGATCCCCGGTGGACCCCCCTTTTCCTGAGCCCGCCTCTAAATAGTGGCCTGAAAGTGACCCCCACGGTTCTGCCACCCTCCTCCAGTCCCTCAGCCCTCCAAGTGCACCATCTCTCTTCATTAAGGCTCACTCCAGCCCTCTGGGTTGCTGGGTTAATCAGTTTGTGGATTACAGCTGATCCCAGGGTGTCTGGCTGAGTTGGCGTCAACACCCCAATGCTAGTGAACAGCTCCCCAGACTGACATTTGCAGTACTGATGTTGTTTCCTGGACCACAGCACCCAACACGAGATTTCAAGGAAAGGGAAGGTAACTTTCTCCAGTGACAACTGGGCCATTTTAGAGGTGCTTCCGCTGGAGCTCTGAGCAGTAAGCTGTGTCGGCCTATGTTTAATTTTAAAGTCTTCTTGCCTTCAGCAGAAGGAAAAAGAATAAAAGTAGGTAACAGCCCTCTTGGGACAGCTGGGAGGCCTGTCTTGTGAGAACCTTATGAACACAGAACTGCTGCACTCAGTGGGCTGTCACTGGGCCTTTGCACCAGCCACATGCCTTCCCCTCTCCATCAGCTGAGGCCCATGTTGTTGGTCAGTGTCTTCTAGAGAAACAGAACCAGTAGGGTGTGTGTGTGTGTGTGTGTAGAGAGAGAGAGAGAGGGAGGGAGGGAGAGAGAGAAGGGATTGTCTCACTGGATAGTGGGGCTGGCAAGTCTGAACTCTGCAGGGCAGGCGGCTGTTGGAGACCCCGGGAAAAGATGTTGCAGTCTGGAGTCTGAAGGCAGACTGTAGGCAAAATTCCTCCTCCTTGGGGGCATCAGTCTTTACTCTTAAGGACTTCCACAGACTGGATGAGGCTCACCACATTACTCAAAGTCTATCAATTTAAATGTGAATCTCATTTTTTTAAAAATGGTGTTTGACCAAATGCCTGGGCCCCCTGGCCTGGACAAGGAGACACACAAAATGAACCATCATACCCTGCTTCTCATTGCCCTGAAAGGTATGAGCACTCATGGGTGCACCCACACTCAAAATGCCCACCCCTTCTCAGCTTTCCCTGCTCCCCTTGGATGTGCACCCCAGTCGCCCCCTGCCTGCCGGGCCTCTGTCTAATTTCCCCCATTTTCACTAGGGGACCCAGGCCCACCGTGGCCACAGCCAGCTACACCCTCTCTCCCTCCTCCACACTGTTCCCACCCAGCAGCCCAGCACTTCTCCACCAGAGCCTGCATCAGAGACCCCAGCAGTGGTTTCTCCTCTAACCGCGTCTTGAAACAGCACTCACTCCCTGACCAGCCCTCGTTCTTGAACCGCACTTGCTCCGCCTCCTCTGTTTTCTCTTTACCCCCACTGCCGCCCTTCCTCCTACCTTCCCTTGCTCTCCCCTCCTCTCCTTGGGTCTTCAAACCTAGACTTTCTGAGCCTGCTTCCCCATCGCCCATGCCCACCCCGGGTCTCTACTGCTGTGATTCCAGATTTGTACTCCAGCCTCGCCCTTTTCACAGATACCCGCTTCCATGTCTGGACCCCATTCACTGCTCGTCTTTGGGACAACTCAGACCCAGCAAGACAAAAAACCGCCATCCTCTCCCACCCCTTCCCAGATACCTGCTTCCAGATATGGACCCAAGCCAGGCCCAAGCCACAGCTGTTCTTCATTCTAAGGCCACACAGCACAGGGAGGAGAAATCTGCCAGCCAACTGCAGGATCACCATTTCCTGCCTGCATTTCTGCTGCCCCTTATAACGTGGCACCCGTTTCTTCCGCTCCAACCTGTTCCGAATAGTGATCATGGCACAAGGATAGTCACGTCAGGTCACGTCAGGCCACGCCCAATCGAACCCCACCGCACTCTCTCCCTCCAGCCCTGGCGCCCGAGCACCGTTCTTGCCCCAAAGGGGCCCAAGCTCTGGCTTCACGGCCTTCCTCTTTACTGCTCCCTTTTACAAGAACTCTCTTTCCACACGCCTCTGCTCTGCCGGCCGTCCTCCTGTGCTCTCAGATAGCAATTCCTCATAGAGGTTTCACCTGAAGGCCATGGCAGGCTCCTCCTGACGTTCTGTCCCCAATGGTATTGTATTGAAGAGCCATTTATTATTTCCGGATTCTCCTTCCGTCTCTCAGGATCCAGGATCTTCTGTCCACCATGGTCTCCCCAAGGATGGAACAATCGGTGGCACGCAGCAAGCATTTTATAAAACCATACACAACCAGCAGCGGTAACATAAACCAAAGACCCGCACAGGTCCGGGTGGGCCTTCAGCAGGCTTAGGGCACGGCTTCCTTGCTGGTGCTTCACCGTAGACATCGAACACAGCCCCACTTGGCACCGAGGAAAGCACCTTCCCATGGCTCCCAGTGTCCCCTGCCAGTTCGGACACCCCACCCCCTTGTTCACTGGCCAAGATCCTGTGCCGCCCCTCCTCCCCTTAGGGACCCTGCCCTTATCCAAGCTTGAGCTTAATCAGCTCCATCATTCCAGATGTCACTGTGACAATGGAGCCTGCCCAGACTTCCTTAATACTGTTACCGGACATTGCTCCACTTTCCTTGTCCTCTGCAGCACGGATCAAACTTAGCAGATCATGGTATTGATTTTGCTAACTGCTTGCTCCCCCTTTCCCTCCAGAAGCTAGTTGTGTTGACAGATGTACTCTGAGCACCTGAAAGGCACCTAGCAGTAAGAGAGCCTAGGAGGTGCTTGGTATGTTCGTTGAATGATGAAGGATTCCATACCCACCCAATGAGGTGAACAGCATCAGCTCTGTTCTCTGGATGAGGAAACTGAGGTACAGAAAGGTGAAGTAGGCCTGAGATCACCTGGTGAGGAGGAGTCAAGGAGGCAGGCTTTAACCCAGGTGCTTAGTGAAATACAGGACAAATGCAAAGGGCAAGTTCTGAGCTGAGATGGATCAATAGTTTGCAGGGAAGGAGCGGGGCTGGGCAGTGGGGACTGACCTGATGTTGTGTGCTAGCAATCTCTGGGCTCTGCATGTTACCTGCTTTAGGGCGGCAGTAGGGCAGAGCAAGGAGCACAGGTTCCTGACACTCAACTGCTGATTCCCCAGCCAGTCTCAGGGCTGGGAGCTCCAGCAGAGTCTGGACCTTCACAGCAGGGCCACAGGCTGGGATTTTGCTCCAGCCTACCTCACTGGTCCCTGGTTCCTGCCAGGGGGACCCTCTCCTCAGGCTGCATGGCCTCAGTGATGCTGGCCAGTGCTGCTGGGGGTGGAGGGGTTAACGCTGAGTTCAGAGCAGTCAGATGGGGGCGACTCCCTTTGGTACCGCAGGCTCCAGGTGATATCCCTGGGTGACCATTTGGGCGAACAACCACCCTTCTCTGAAAAGAGCTTCACTCCTTTGCCTTCGTCTATCTCCTGCTGAAGCCAGAGTCCAGGCGTTTGACAGATGCGGCTCCCAGTAACTTCCACCAGCCAGGCGTGGTAATTGGTAACTTGAAGAAACAAGAGGCACTAGACCATGGAATGAAAAGACACGCAGGGGGAAGGGCTGGTGTCTTGACCCACCCACCTAGTCCCAACTCACTTAGCCAGGCCATTTTCTTTTGGGGAACTGGTTTGTTCTGCTTGGCCTTGAATCAGTCTGACTGAAAGCAGAGGTGTCTGAGGGTCGGTGACCCCCGGAGCTCGGAGACTTTTCTCTGCTTTCGGTTCCCCGGGAGAGTTTAACTTCACGGCGGGTCGATGGAGCAGTGGCATGGGTAGGAGGGGATCAGACCTGCTCAGGGGACCCGAGGCACTCTTCCTCCCACGCTCCGGAATCTGGAAGGTTAAGGATGACCCAGGAAGACCCCTCCTGATTCAGGGGCTATATTCAGCATGGGGTAGTGGCGAGGCGGGGGGGGGGGGGGGGGGGGGGGCGCTAATTCCTGCTTGCCCTCACTGCCACTTCCAAAGGCCTCTAACCTTCCCCTGCGCCTCTGGCTCAGTGAGAACCGAGAGACTCGAGCTCCCCGCCAGCCGCTCGGAGTGAGATGCACCGGGGCTTTCCGCGTACTCCCCAGCCTTGTCCTGATGCTCAGAAGGGCCGTGCAGCGGGTAACCTTCCTTAAACTGAAATTCCGCAAAGCTGTTTAAGCCCAAGAAAGTGCAAGCTGACACCTTGGACGTCGCAAGGCGGCGGAGGCAGGCAGAGAGGGTCTGCGTTTCTCTCGCCCTTCTCGTCTCTTCAGCGGCCGCAGCCATCTCTTAGAGCGGGTTTGGCCATCAGGGGGTGGCGCCTGCCAGGGGCGGTCACAAGGGATTCCTAAAAGGAGCGGCTCCCTTTCCCCATTCCAGCCTTCAGCCTCGTCCCAGGATCCGCAGTTCCCGGCATCCACAAGCCCGGGGGCGCGGGAGTGGAGAGAACAGTGGAGAGGATAGCCCCGACACCTCTCAGCACCGCGCGTCCTCTTGGCGAGTGTGTCCTCGGCCACTGCCAGCGGCGCCGGCCCCGCCGCGCCCTCTACGCCCCCGCCCCCAGCCTACCAGGCGCGCCCCAGACCTCCGGGAGGCCGGGCCTGGCGGCCAGGCGAACATCCCGGCCGGCGCCAAGGCCCGGACGCGCGCGAAGAGGGGCGGGGCGGTGCACTAGCCGGGCTGGGGGTGTCGGATGTCACCCGGGCGCACACCTCGGCCGGGGGGCGGGGAGCGAACCACTGAGACGCCGAGACCTCCGCGGTCCTAGAGCGGAGCAGGAAGTGTCCCAAGGGAGGGAGCCCGAGGGTCCGGCCTTTTCTTTCCTCCGCGTCCTGAGGGCTCCGGCGGCGGCCAAGGCTGCGCGGCCCTTCAACGGGGACGCGCTGCAACGGTGAGTTCGGCAGTGCTCCTGCGCCCCGCGCGGCGCCCTCCCACCCCCCTCCTCCGTCCGCAAGCACCCCGGACTCCCGGCCCCGCGCCCCCCGATCGCGCGCGTCCCCCATCCCGGAGCCGATCGTCGGTGGATCTGCGGGCGGGGGGTTGGTTAAAGCAACACCAATATTGTTTTTCAGGCGCCTGCATTTGTTCCTACTCTTCCCTTCTAAGTGGAGCCGTGGTTTTCTGAATGAGCAGGAGACGGGGCTTGGCTGGCGAGGGAGGGAGTCCGGCCCTGCAGAGAGCCCGCCTCGGGAAGGACACCGGGAGGCCGGCCGGGAAGGATGAGGAACGGCTGCGGATACTAACGCCGCGGCCGGAGCGATTTGAATTGGACGCGGGGAAGGAGTTCCAGGCTGTGAGGTGAGGAGCCGGGAACTGGCTACACTGGGGGCGCGCGCGCGCGTGAGAGAGAGAGAGAGAGAGAGAGAGAGAGAGTGTGTGTGTGTGTGTGTGTGTGTGTGTGTGTGTGTGGTGCGCGCGTGGGCGCGCGCTGCGGGGGAAACGGGAGATGGCGAGCGAGGAAAAGCTCGGCCTTTCCTTGGCCTAAAATGCCCTCCCCTTTCCTTTCTGCTGATCGCGCGCAGTCCCTTCTCCTAGAAGCCTGCCCCGCCCCGTCCCGTCCCGCCTGCCCGCCCCGCGGGGATCCTCTGGGACCCACGTTCGTTCATTCATCAGGCATGACTCCTGAGCCTCCTACCGCCAGGGGCCCGGCTGACAAAGAAGAACACCGCGGTCTGGTTAGGGCTGGTTCTCAGCGGACACCGAACCCAGAGAGCTGAGGATGGGCCTGGCTCCCTTAGGTTGGGGCAGACCTGAGTTCCCAAGGTTTCTGCAGTTGTGTGGCGGCTGAGCTCAGGACCTTCAGGGCGGTGAGGCTGAGACTGGGTTCCTGATGCAGGAGCCGGCCCTGAAGAAGGTGGACAAGGGGCCCACTAGAGGGGGCTCAGCCAGACTCCTTAATCCTTTTCTGCTAGACTGTTTTCCCTTGGAAAGCAAAGCGGTTCAGGCACTTGGGTTTTTCTGACTGCCATACCGTGGGTTTGTGGCTCTTCTGTGAACTAGCAGCGAGGCCTGCATTCCACATGGGACCCTTGGGGCTGCTGAGCGGTTGGCGGTTAAGGTTAAGCTGGGATGCCTCATATAGTCTGGGTGTGGAGGTCCAGTGACTGTGCCCAGTGGTCTCAGAGGCCTGAGGGAGAGGGAGGGGGTTTCTCTGGGTCCCGCAGTCTGAATAGTGCTGTTACTCTGATGTCTCCCTGTGTGTTCACTGGGACTGGCTAGATGGAGGAGCCCTAAGCCCCCTCTGCTCATATGGAGGCTCCTGCCTGTCCTGCCTGCGGAGGGCTCTTTGGTGTGTACAGGTGCCTTCGTATGGTTTCCTTATGCCCTGCTGGTGTGGCTCAGTGGCTTGAGTACAGACCTGGGAACCAAAGGGCTCTGGGTTCAATCCCAGTCAGGGCACACACCTGGGTTGCAGTCCAGGTCCCCAGTGGGTTTTCTCTTGCATGTCAATGTTTCTCTCCCTCTCTTTCTCCCTCCCTTCCCCTCTCTCTAAAAAATAAATAAAATCTTTTTTTTTAAAAAGATGGCAAGGGTAGAGAAGGCATTGGAGGCAAGGTTGGGCATCTTAGACTTAGTGAGCTAGGGGAGGCTGATCTGAATGAAAGTGCTGGTGTTTTTAAATTCACAGTGTTACTTTTCTCCAAGAATCTCAGGATGTGGCTGTCACTTTTGACTGTCCCATTTCTTGTGTGAGTATCTTCTCAGCCATGTGCTCCCCACCTCACTCCCCCAGTCTCCCAAGGCAGACTCTGCAGCAGAGCTGGCTCCTCTCTTTGTCCAGCAGGTCTAGCACCGATGCTGGCCCTGGCTGCCAGCATGTGGGTCTCCCATCCTGGATGCGCCCTCATGGCTCTTCCCTGCCCACTTGTCTTTGTCTTTCCAGCTCATGTTGTGAAGGTCTCAAGGGCAAGGACAGTGGCTTTGGCTCAGAAGCCCCAAGATAGCAGCCTGCCTGGCGCTGCCCTCTCGGGTCCTCTCCAGGAGGACCCGGCCACTGAAGGTACCCCAGAGTCTTAATTCCTTCTGTCTCCTGCATGTAGCACTGTCAGTGTGCTGGATGCTCAGAATGCCATTGTCATGTTGCAAGGCCACTGCTTTTCTCCTGGACTCCCTGCCTTGTTTGTCTGGTTGACCAGTTAGGGGAGCACATAATGATGCCGTTGGGGGGTGGTAGCACCCTCTCTCCCTTTGTGCAAGGACCAGCCACACTGACACTTCTCACAGATCCCAGAGCTTCTCCCAAGGGTGGTCTCTGGGCCTTGTCACTTTCCCCATCACCATCCCCCAAACCTGCTGCAGGAGACCAGAGCATTGAAGCCAGTGATTTCTGTTTGGAAATAGGGTCGTCTTCTGCTGCTGACCCCCATCAAATCCCATCATGCCCACAGCCCTGTGCCCCCGAGTGTTAGCTCCGAAGGAAAGTGAGGAGCCCAGGAAAATGAGGAGCCCGCCGGGAGAGAGCCCTGGCCCCCAGGGCGAGCTTCCCAGCCCAGAATCCTCCCGACGCCTCTTCCGCCGGTTCCGCTACCAGGAGGCAGCAGGCCCCCGTGAGGCCCTGCAACGCCTCTGGGACCTGTGCCGGGGCTGGCTGAGGCCCGAGCGACACAGCAAGGAACAGATCCTGGAGCTGCTGGTGCTGGAGCAGTTTTTGGCCATCCTGCCCCGCGAGATCCAGGGCTGGGTGCGTGCCCAGGAGCCCGAGAGCGGAGAGCAGGCTGTGGCTGCTGTGGAGGCACTGGAGCGGGAGCCGGGGAGACCCTGGCAGTGGGTGAGCGGAGTGGCTGCTCTGGGCCGGCCAGAGGTTGGGAGGAGCAAGGGTGAGAGCGGCTGGGCAGCAGTGGAGACAGGACCACTCACCCCCTTGCGGGGCTGAGGAATTCTGTCTGGAACTCCATGCTTTGGTTGGGCCCACACAAGTGTTGGTCTCTCAGCACAGCAGGTTTTGTACTCTAAAGGCTCTAATTAGGGGAAGATAAGCCATCCCCCTACAGCCCTGTCCAAGGCCTAGGCTGAGCCTCCAGTGGTCAGCCGCTGGTCCTGGCTGGCTGGGGCCCTCTCCACCCGTCCTGAGACACTCTCTCTGGGATTGCAGCTCAAGCACTGCGAGGACCCAGTGGTGATTGATGACGCTGACGGTCCTCGGGACCAAGAGCAGGAGCCACTGCCAGCAGAGCCCCAGAGCCACGCTGCAAAGAGCCAGGAAGTCTCGCTGGTGGCCCTGCCCCAGGGCCCTGGGCTCCAGAGCAGACTGCCAGGCCAGCTCACTGGGGACCCAGGTAGGAAACCTGGGGGTGTGGGGAAAAAGCCTGCATGCCCCATCCTGTGCCTTGGTGGTGGCTCTTGGCCTTAGTAGTACTGTCTTGTCCCCTCAGGAGCCATAAACCATTTTCCAGGTCTGGATTCCTCCCTAGAGCAATTGAATCAGAATCTCCTGAGGGTGTCTGTTCTTTTCCTGGCACCCAGCCCACCCAGAGGGACCTCTGCTGTTAGGGGGTGTCTGAGGCTGCACCATCTTCTCCCTGTAAGACACATCTCTGGGCTTTGCCATTTTGGGGACAGCTGGACATTGTGGCTGTCCCAGTGGCGCCTATGTCAGGAGCCAAGTATGACAACATCCACTTGTCTCCCTGAACCCGTCTGTACCAACTAAGTAACCCCTGATCTCAGGCACGTTATGCTGCAGAAAATCCAGGAGTACCCTCAGAGGGAATAGGTAGGCATCTCAGGGTTTGTGGCTTGAATGTTTCACCTGGACATTTCTGAATATCTGTACAGACTATGCTGGTGGCTGCAGGCAAGTAGGTGGCTTTGGCCCAGGTTCACTTGACTGAATCCTCTTGCTGTACCCAGGGCACGCTTCTAAATTCTGCAAGCCTCAGTTTCCTGGTCCATCTAAAGGAGGCAATCATTGCCCATATTGGAGTTCTTGAGGATTAAAGGAATATATCCGTAAAATGCAGACCAGGGGCCTGAGCCAGTCATGGTTTTGAGTTGATGTCATCCGCATGGGAAGCTGTGCTGCCCTCAGGTTGAGTGAGTGACCTGTGTGGTGCGGGGGTTACTTCAGGCAGGCTTTCCACATTGTACTGGGTTGGCCAAAAAGTCCCTGTCGTTTTTTTCTGTAAAAAAAGACACATTTTTCATTTTCACCAATAACTTTATTGATTTGTATATTTCAAGTATGTCGGCCATCTCCCACATGGTATAATGTTCATTGTTCTCGATTAATGTCCCTGTTTGATCGCTATCAGCTTCATCTGCTCTGCTCGTCCATGAAGCATCGTCCCTGCGAGAAGTAGTCAAAGCAAGAAGTCTCTAGCACAAAACTTCTCAAACCACTTTTTTTTAAAGATTTTATTTATTTTATTTTTTAGAGAGGGAAAGGGAGGGAGAAAGAGAGGGAAACATCAACGTGTGGGTGCCTCTCGTGTGCCCCTACTGCAGACCTGGCCTGCAATGCAAGCACGCACCCCAGACTGGAAATCGAACTGGCAACCCTTTGGTTTGCAGGCGGACACTCAACCACTGAGCCACCCCAGCCAGGGCCGCAAACCAGTTTTGGCACATTCGATCAGCCACAGCACCTTCTCCATACACTGCACAAATCTTTTTTCGCATTTCAGTTGCATTTTACTTTTCTTAAAATAATGAAGCATAACATGCAAAAAATGTGGCATACATTCTTCCATCTTCAATGTTAAATTGAAGATGGCTACACAAAAATCCACCCATTGTGATAGGTTTTTTAAATGCACGCTGATATGACAGCTGTCACAATACAATCTAACAAAACTTTCAAATGAAGTTAAAGGCAACTAGGCGCTACTAGAGCATCTTATGCTAAAAACCAAACAAACTTTTTGGTCAACCCAGTACTACAGACAACATACAAAGGAGGGGCAGCAGGAGAGTACTCTTGCAATTCACAGAACTTGTCCTTAGCATTGCAATGTTTTTTGATTAAAATGTCAAATTTCTTTGTGGGTGAAACTGTATTGACTCCTGTGTAAATCAAACTCTTCAGCCTCTCCTTGTTTAAAGTCCAGATGGCTATATTAGTTTTCTAGGAATTTCCAAACCAAGTCCCATAGGCAAGGTGGCTCAGACGCCAGGTATTTATTTTCTTCCAGTTGTGGAGGCTGGAAGTCTGAGATCCAGGTGTGGGCAGGCCTAGTTCTTGGGAGGCCTCTCTCCTTGGCGTGTGGATGGCCATCATCACTCTGTGTCCCTATGCATGTGTCCAAGTCTCTTACGAGGACACCAGTCAAGTAGGGTTAGGGTCCGTTCTAAAGATGTTATAAACTTAATTACCTCTTGAAAGGCCAACATCTCCAAATATAGTCACAGTTTGACATCCTAGAGGTTGGGACTCCAGCATATAAATTTGATGGGGACACAGTTCAGCTTGTAATGACAGGTGTAAGTCAAGGACCATCAGTCCAAATAAACCCTGTATGTACAGGCAGCCTGGGCTATACAGGTTGTAGGGGCAGGATGCCCTCAGGAGGAGCTCCCCAGCCTAAGCTGGTTCTTTGTGGGGAAGTTGGAAGACAAGCCAGTCACCACCGATGGGCGGCAGGTCAAGCGGCTCCGCTCCACTTTCCCTGAGCTATAACAAAGAGCCAGAGACCTGGTGAGTCATTGGGATGAGCCTCCAGGAAAAAAAGAAGCCATGTAGTTCCTAATCTTGAAAATCTTCCTAAGAAGCTAGATCTTGTTTAGAGGCCAAAGGTTTCCACAGTGACTTGCAAAAGTATCTGTGTACTCATGTCCCATGGGAAAGGTGGGGTGGAGCTATTGTCACCCCCAGAGGGCATGAGAGCAGAATGAACTCAGTCTCGCGTCCACACCTGCCCTGCCAAGCTTCCCCGGCAGGGGGCGGGCTGCCCCTCTTGGGGACACCCAGTGTCATTGCCAACTGAGCGGTCCACAGTTCTGGACCTTTGTTCTAAAGAACTATACCTGCTCCTGCTGCAGCCTGGGTCTGAAAGATGAGGAGCGCTGGCTCTTGTGTCAGCCTTGACACTGAATATGTGACATGGAGTGAACCTTCACGAGACCAGGACATCATGGTGCAGGTTTACGAGTCCTCTCCCGTGAAAGGACCACCTTTTGAAACAGCTTCTTTTCACATGGCTGCACCCTGGGCAAGGTACGAGGCTCACTGCTTACCAAAGCCTGTGCCAGGTGGGGTTGCCAGTTGAGAGAGAAGCCCTGCTGGAATAGCACCCTTGCCCAGGCCCCAGGGTGGGCCAAGGGCGGTGTCCTAGGGCTGCACTCTGCGCCTTCTAGCGATGGTGGTCAGGGCACTGCGCCAGGTTGTGGAGTCTGCAGTTGGTAACTTAAACGTATGTGTGTTTATCTGGCCCGGGAGCTCCGCAATAATCTGCCCTGTTGGCAGCTCTTACTGGTACTCAGAGCTCTCAGCTTTATTTTTTCCTGATTTTGGATCATAAAGTTGAGGTCCCTGCACCTGTGGGAAGTTGCATTCCCAACTTGGTGGCAAGGCCAACTGGAGCTCGGGAATTCCCTGTTAAAGTCCCCATCATTGTCTCTGAAAGCAAAGGAACAAATCTCGTGGCTGCCTGAAGCTTTTTGTGTGCATTTTCTTATAGTCCTCCCTTTGCAGATGAGGAAGGAGACCGGGGGTTATGAGATAAGCTTTTCTCATCTCTTTCAGTTCCACAAGACTCATCCCTCCAGGACCCAAGCTTGAGGGAGGCACAGCAGATGACTGCCTTCCAGCTGCCCCTGGTGAGTGACCTGCAGGAGCCTTGAAAACCTCCTTTGCCTCTGTCAGCTACAGGGGGACCCTGGCAGGTTTGTGTCTGCCACACAGGCTGCTCAGCCCCAGCCTGGAAGAACTGAGGGCCTGCCCAAGTTTACACGGGTCTGTCCTTCTTCCTGCCCTGGAGTCCGGGCTGCGCGCCGTGAGGCTTTGATGTGAAGGGTTGTGGGGGGGTTTCCACGCAAGGCCTCCATTCTCAGGTGTCCTCCCCAGGTAGAAGCTGGGCTTGGTCTGCAGGTGTCCCCCTCACTCACCCCTTCCTATCCCAGCTCCTGCCTGGGGGTTTCTGACCGCACCTCCTTCACTGTTCTCCCAAACACGTCCCACTGGCTGCCATGAGGTGCAGTTATTGTGAGAGTGTGGGTGCCATCGGGGCCGAGCGGACCCCGTTGCTGCTGGTTCTCGGTGGAAGACTAGCGGAAGGACAGTATGCTCAGTGTGTTCTCCACACAGTGCATTCGACGGGACTTTAAACCTGGGAGGGGTGGGCTCAGGGTGGGAAGGAATAAGCCAGCATGTGTAGTGGGATGTCCTCGCCTTGGGAGCTGCCCCAGTGAGCAAGGCATGTGTCCCAGTATCTGCTCTGAGCTGCCTGAGCTGATGAGTCAAACTATCCAAAGGAGGTAGAACTATTCTTATTGAAAACGTTACTTTTGACCAGTACACCTTGCAAGGGGATGCTGTGAATTTAGTACCTACAGAGCCTTGGTGCTTACCTTCAGATTCCAGGTCCCTGTAGATGCTGTGGTGCGCTGAAGATGCAGTTTTGGTGAGTCAGTACTGTTTATCCTCACCAAAGAGTGTTTCTGCCCATTGCATTAAGAATCACCATCCCAAAGGTCTTATCATTTAGGGTCTTTTCAACTTTGAGTTGTAAAATATATTTAACAAATTTATAACCCTAGCCATTTTTAATGTACAGTACTGTTTTTAAGTGTTCAGTGATCTTAAGTATATTCCCATTGTTGTGCAACCAATGTCCAGAATTTTTTCACCTCTCCAAGCTAAAACTCCTCAGCCATTCGGTAGTCATTCCCCGTGCCCCCAACACCGCCAGCTCTGGCGCCCACCACCCCTTCACTCTGGAAAGCGTGCATAAGTGGAATGACACAGCATCTGTCCTTTTGTGTCTGGCCAGTTTCCCTCAACGTATCATCCTCTAGGTTCATCCATGGTGTCGCATGTGTCAGAAATTTCTTCCTTGTGAAGGCTGGATGATGATCCATGGTGTGCGTATCAGCCACTGTGTTTATCCATTCATTCTTGGATGGACACTTGGGAAGCTTGTACCTTCTGGCTACTGTTAATAACGCTGCTTTGAACACAGGTGCATTTAAAGTTTTGTTTGTTTATTTATTTATTTGGTAATTGGAGATTCACTTACAGTTGTAAGAAATAATAGACCCTTTGTACTCTTTACACTGAGTGGTGAGGTCTTGTAGGAATACAATGCAGGGTCACAGCACATTAATACACAGGATACAGAATGTTTGCTTTCAGAAGTACCTTTCCTGTTGCCTTTTACAACACCCACTGCTCCACTGGTCTCCGATAACCGCTGATGTGTTATCCATCTGATGGTGGTGGTGTTTCAAGAACATTAACCAGGTGGGAGGTGGGCTGTTTTCAATGAGCATCTTTCTGTGCCACTTTCACCATGTGTCGGTAGTCCGTTCTGCTTTCCTTGCTGAGGAAGACCCCATAGTGTGGCTGAACTGCCCCCCTGCTGAAGGAGGCCCAGGCTGTTTCCAGTTTGGGGCATTGTGCATAACACTGCTGTAAACATTTGTGGGAGTATCAGTCTTTATTTCTCTGGGAACACAGGCCCAAGGATGCAATTATTGGGTTGTCTGGTATCTTTCTCCCAGAATGACTGTGCCATTTTACATTCCCACTACATTCTCCACATCTTCACCAGCATGTGGTATTGTCACTGCTTTTTATTTTAGTTTTAATTTTTTTCTTACAGCTATATTCAGGGACCTTAGTGATTCAGTGTCTTTAAGGCTTACAACATGGCTTTTCTCTTAGCAGCTCTCTCTAAATTTCTGCGGAAACGCACTCAGGTGAGCAGACTTATTGGTTGGCTTTCATTGTGTTTTATTTTAGCTACTCTGATAGATACACAGTGATATCTCCTTAGGGTTTAAACTGCATTTCTGTATGGCCAGTGCAGTTGGTTATCTTTTCCTGTGCTTGTCTGCTGTTTCTATATCCTCATGACTTTTGTCCACATTCTAATTGGGCCATTTGCTTTTGTTACTGTTGAGGTTTGAGAGCTCGTTACATACTCTACATATTTGTTCTACGTATTTGTTCCTTGTTGGATGTACTGCAGATATTTCCTCTCATCACAGCCTCTTCACAGGGTCTTTAGCAGAGCCAAAGTTTTTAATTTGGATTAAGTCCAATTTGTCGGGTTTTTTCTTTAAGGATCATGCTTCTGGTGTAAGGTCTGAGGCCTCTGCCTAGTTTTGATCCCAAAGATTTTTTCCTCCTGTGTTTTTCGCTTTAGTTATATATACAGTTTACATTTAGGCCCAGGATACATTTAAGTCTACAATCTATGATCTGTAGAATACAGCTACTTCTTTTCCTTTTGATTAATGATTTCATAAGATATACTCCCCATTTTTGTATAAGGTGGAGAATTAGGTCACAGGTTGTTTTGTTTTGTTTTGTTTTGTTTTGTTTTGTTTTTTTGTTTTTGCTAATGGATGTCCAGTTGCTTTGGCACCTGAAAAGCTCTGCTCTGTTGTCAAAACCAGTGAAGTGCATTTGTGTGAGCCATTCTTGGGTTCTCTGTTTTGCTTCATTGATATATTTATCTTTCTCTCCACTAAGAGTACACATTTCTACATGTCAGTCTTGAAATTGGGTAGACCCTTCCTCTTATTCCATTCTTCTCTTTCAGAATTACTGTAGGTATTTTTGTCTCTTTGCCCTTCTGTACACAGTTTAGAAAAACCTTGTCCACGTGTGCACAAAGTCCCACTGAGACTGTAGGTAAGAGCTCTGTCAGGCTGTGCATCGGTTTGGGGAGCATCACCATTGTCGCTGTCCGAGTCTCATGGTCTGTGAGTGCCGTGTGCCTCCCGTCCACCTTCCTTCTCCGACTCTCTCATTGCTAGGTTCTCCGTGGTTCTCAGTGTACAAGTTCTGTAATTGTTTTGTTAGATTTATACCTATGTTCTTTATTTTTTGAGCAATCGCAAATGGTATTGTATTTTCAGTTTTGTTGACAATATGATAATTTGTAGTATAAGAAACACAACAGATTTTTGTATGTTTATTTTGTATTCTGTGACCTTGCTGGATTTACATGCCAGTTTAAGGAAGGTTTTTTTGTGCATTTGTTTCTTTATAAGTAGAGTCCTGGATGTTCTATGTAGACAATCATGTCATCTGCAAATAAGGACAGTTTTGTTTCTCTCCAGCGTGTATGCCTTTATTTCTCCTTCTTGCCTCATCTCATCGGCTACAATGTCCAGCGCCGTGTTGAACAGCAGAGGTCCAAGGGGGCGTCCTCGCCTTCTTCCCAGTCTTAGAGGGACAGTGTTCATCTTTTACCATAAATATGCTGTTAGCTGGAAGGTTTTTTGTTTTTTTTTTTTAAGAAATAGAATATTTCTGTTTTTGTTTTTAAGATTTTATTTATTTATTTTTAGAGAGAGGGGAAGGGAGGGAGAACAAGAGGGAGAAAAACATCAATGTGTGGTTGCCTCTTGTGTACCCCTACTGGGGACCTGGCCCACAACCCAGGCATGTGCCCTGAGTGGGAATTGAACCAGTGACCCTTTGGTTTGAGGGCTGGCACTAAATCCACTGAGCCACACCAGCCAGGGTGGTTTTTGCAAATTCTCTCTATCAAGTTGAGGAAGTTCTGAGAGGTTTTATTGTATGTGGGTATTGAGTTTTGTCAGACTGTTTCTGCTTCAATTCATGATGAGCGTGTGAATTGTCCTTAGGCTGTTAATAGGGTGGATTATGTTGACTGAGGCTTTAAATTCTAATCCAGCCTTGCATCCCCAGGAGTCAACCCCTTATTGTCATGGTATAAAAATCTCTTTATATATTGCTGAGTCTTGTTTGTTGTTATTTGGTTAAGGATTTCTGCATCTATTCAGGAAGGATATTAGTCTTCATTTTTCTTTACCACCTTTGTCTGGTGTTGGTGTCAGGGTAATACTAGCTTCACAAGATGAGTTTGAAAGTGCCCCCCCCGCCCCCTTTTCTAAAAGAGATTGTGCAGAATTGGTGTCAACTCTTTCAGCATTTGGTAGAATTCTCTAGTGAAACCACACGGCCTTGGAGACTGGGGGGGGGGTAGCAGAAGTGGCATTTTAATGATAGGTCCAGCACCCTTCCTGGTAATGGGGTGCCTCACACTACCTGCTTCATAGTGGACGAGTGCTTTATGTTTTCCAAGGGACTGTCTTTTCGTCTTACGTCGTCAGGTTTGTGCATGTGGAGCAGTTTGCTCATGGCGCTCCCTCACCATCCCATCCTCAGCAGGGTCTGTCGCGGCCCTGCTTTATCCCTGGTGTGGAGATGCGCCCCCTCCTTTTCTTCCTTCTCAGTCTTGCTGGGGGTGTCGATTTTATTAATCTTTCCAAAGAACTAGCTCATTGTTGCACTGATTTTTTTCCGACTGTGTTTGTTTTTTCAATTTTATTGGTTTTTTTTCATCTCATCGTTATTATTTTTTCATCCTGCATGCTTTGGGTTTATTTTACTTCTCCCTTTCTAGGTTCCAGGGTTAGTTTACCTTGTTGATTTGGGACTTCCTTCTGGTGTAAGCATTTCTAATGCAGGCCTTTTAGCACTATAAATGTCCCTCTTAGCACCCTTTTAGTTACGGCCCACAAATTGTAACGTGTGCTTTTATTTTCATTCGTTTCATTATATTTTGTATTTCTCATGAGCCTCCTTTGACCCAAGGGTTATTTACAAGTGTGTAGTTTAATTTCCAAGGCTTGCAGATTTTCCTGTTAGCCTTCTATTTTTTAAAAGATTTTATTTATTTACTTACAGAGAGAGGGGAAGGGAGAGAGAGAGGAGAGAAACATTGATTGCCTCTTGCGCACGCCCCACTGGGGACTGTACCCGCAACCCAGACTGTTCCCTGACCAGGAATTGAACCAGTGGCCTTTTGCTTTGTAGGATGCTGCCCAACCAACTGAGCCACCCTTTCTGGGATCCCAGAAGCTTTCTGTTATTGATTTGTAGTTTGATTCCATTGTAATCACAGAACACACTGTCACTTCTTTCCAATTTGTTGGGGGTTTCTTCTCTTGGGACCTTGATGGCCTAACCTGTGGTCTGTCTTGTATATTATGTTGGTATTTGAATGGAACATATATTCTGTTCTTGTTGACTGTTCCATAAATGTTGATTAGAGCCTATTGGTTGATGGTGCTATTAAGTTTTTCTGTATGCTTGCTGATTTTCTAGGTAGTTGATTGTTCTTCCGGTTTCTGAGATAGGGATGTTGATGTCTCCAAGTGCAGTGATCCTTTAAGATCTATCAGTTTCTGCCTGTGCAAGTCTGTTTGGTGCACATGCATTAGAATTGCTGTTCACATGTTTACATGCATATTTAGGAATGCCTTCTTGGGGGATGGACCTGTTTATTATTATTAATGTCTCTTTTCATTTTCTTTGTGCTCAAGTCTACCTGTTATTAATACAGCTACTTCTTTTCCTTTTGATTAATGATTTCATAATATATACTCCCCATCTTTTTACATCTAGCCTGCCTACATCATTGTTTTTGAAGTGAATTTCATTCATTTTAGCTATTTATTTATTTGAAGTGAATTTTGTTTAAATAGCAGATATGGGCCGACCTCATTTTACTGCATTTTGCAAACACTGTGTTTTCATCAACATCGAGGTGATACCTTCCACCAGCAAAAACACTATCACTCAGGGCTCAGGTAATGGTTGTTTTTCAGACAGCGCTGTTGTACACTGAGTAGGTGTCAGCTTAGGTGCAGGGTGAACATGCCTTGTATATGCTCTGGGAGTCTAAGAAGCTGTGTGACTTGCTTCATTGCAGAGGTCTGGACCCACACCTGCAGTCTTCCGTGCCTGCCTGTAGTTGGGTCATGTTTTCTAAGTCACTGCCAGGTGCTGTGTTTTCACTGGTGTATTTAGACCATTTGTATTTTAAAGTAAGTATTGACATATTAGGGCCTAAATATGTCTTTCCCCTGTTTGTTCTGGTTTTTGTTTCTGTTTTCTTGTTCTTGCCTTCTTATGGGCTACTTGAACATTTTTTAGAACTCCATTTTGATTTACCTAGTGTACTGCTGAGTGTGTTTCTTTATATTGTTAAAGAAGACATATTTAGTGATACTTGTTTAAGGGTGGTAAGGCAGACTTTATCCAGGACCATGGTGGTAGGTGTGAAATCACTGCAATGGGATTTTACAGTAGGGGACAGAGATTCAGCTCAGCTCCAAACACAGCATGGGCGAGGGAATTTGTAGCCTTGGAGCAGGGTGGGGGTCAGTGGATGGAAGATTACTAAGACGAAACATCAGGGATAAGGAGGACTTTTGGGTGGTCTGAGACCCAATTTCTAATATGGAGGGGTTTCTCCCACATCCACAAACACTCTCAAAGACAGCGTGGATCCCACAGGCCAAGGGCTCAGCCCTGCAAGAGTGCACACCCACCTCTCCCACTCTGGACGTCAGGCACAGGCCCAGGCTTGTCACCTGTACTTCTACTCTACTGACTGGCTCTCTCAATCAGAGGTTCCCACAATCCCCTCCTGGAGTTTGATTAACTTGCTAGAGTGGCTCACAGAACTCAGGAACATCTTGCTCACTAGATCACTGGTTCATTATAAAAGAGTGTCGCTCACAAACAGACAGATGCATAGGGCAAGGTGTGGGGAAGGGTTGGGGGCTTCCCTGCACTCTGAGCCCACCGCCGTCCCTGCGTCCCCACGTATACACCAGTCCAGAAGCTGTCTGAACCCTGTCCATTTGTGTGTCTATGGAGGCCTTATTATTGTTGTGATTGATCAAATCTTTGGCCAGTGGCTACTGATTCAGCCTCCAGCCTGTCTTCCCGCTGTGGAAGTTGGGGGAGGGGTGGGACTGAGTTTCAAATCTCTATTTACTGGTTGGTTCTGGCAGCCAGCCCCCATCCTTACGTAGGGTTCAAAGTTACCTCATTAACACAACTGAGGACTTTTGTTGCTCTTATCACTTAGAAATTGTAGGGTTTTAGGAGATCTGTGCCAGAGTAGGGGTCCAAATATATATTACAAATCACTGGGTCACAGTGGGCCTTCTGGCTAAACTGACCTAACAGGATCCTTGCTGAAGGCAGGCCAGGCGATCAGATGATCAGACTGCACCTGGTGGTGTGGCAAGAGGTGAGGCACCTGTTCAGATATCCAGGATGATCAGATAGGGGCTGGGGGGCAGGGGGGTTGCAGTTTACAAGGAAGCGCACAGATGGGCCCAGGAGTAGGTTCAGGAACCTGACTAATGTTTGTCAACCAAAGAATTTTTGTCAATATAGCATCTTCAGAGATTACTCCGGTATCACATTATATACTGAGTAACCTACCACGCCCTTGACTTCTCTTCACCCTTCCCCAATTCTAGCACAGTTGATTTAGAGCTCCTTTGTTGCATTTAGAAGCATATCCTAGTGCTACAATTGTGCTTTAACTGTCAAGCTTTAGTTAGAAACTTAAAAGGAGAAGGAAAGCATATTGCATTTACCCGTATTTTGGCTTACCATGTTCCTTTCTTACGTTTTCTTCTTTTATTGTGAGGGGGTGGGAGAAATTTTCCTCTGAAGTTCTAGGTTCTTTTGGCTGGTCTACTGGTTAAATGTACCTGAGACAGATTAACAAGAGGAAATAACCAAGTTCAATACGTACGTACACACGGGAACCTGACAGAGTCAGAGGGTCCAGACAAAGGCAGAATGAGGAAGATGAGACCTTGTCAGCTAGGAGCCAGGGCTCCTGAGAGGAGGGCATTGCAGGACCAGGAAAAGAGCGGTGCTCAGTGATGAGATCGTCACCCTCTGGGGCTCGAACTCGGGTATTTCTGGTGATGACTTATTACGGGCGAGGAAGGCCCGATTTAAACTCTTTGGAAGAAGTGTCTGTGGAGCCCGCGGGGCCTCCAGCACCCTCATCTCGAGCAGGCCTCAGGTCTGACCCCTTCGTACTTTGTTGCGTGCTTGTTTCCTTTCTGTGCAGCACATCTGCTGCTGCTCCTTGAGGGGAAGTGTGCTGGTGGTGCGCGGTTCTGGACTCGTCTGAGACATCTCCCTCCCTGTCTGCCCCTGAGGGCTGTTTCCTCCAGAGGCGGGGAGGTGGCATGGAGGTGGCATGGGAAGCTGGCAGCCAGAGGTAGGCTTCCTCTGAATTTCCTTTCCTCCTGCAGGGAATATGGTGTTTTTTTAAGGTGTTTTTCTTCTGTTTTTAGTTTTCAGAAGTTTACGATGATGCATCTTGGCATGAATTTCTTTGGATTATTGGCTTGGGGTTTACTCTTCTTGAATCTGTAGGTGCTTTTCTCGTTCACCTGCTCTTCCCTTCCAGGGTTCTCCTCACACGACTTTACTCTTTTATTCAGTGTCACCTCAGGCTCTTTGTTTAAGGTTCCGTCAGTGTTCTCTCTGTTGTTTAGATTGGACAGTTTCCCTTCCTGTCTTTCAGTTGGCTGGTCCTTTTCTCTGTCCCGTCCATTCTGCTGTTGAGCACGCCCTGAGCCCTTTGGTTCGTCCAGGCGGCCTCAGAGATTACATGGTTCTGTTCCAGACCACCACCATGAAGCAAACATCACAATAAAGTGAGTCATACTCTTTTTTTGGTTTCCCATTTCATCTAAGTTATGTTTACACTCTTCCGAGGTCTATTAAGTGCCATGAAATTGTCAACAAAAAACAATTGTACATACATTAATTTAAAAATACCTTATATGCCCCGGCCGGTATAGCTCAGTTGGTTGGAGCATTGTCCTATAACTGAAAGGTTGCTGGTTTGGTTCCTGGTCAGGGCACAAACCTAGGTTTGATCTCCAGCCTACATGCATAGTCTCCAGGCACCGACCCCCTGAGGGGACCCAGTCAATGTTTCTCTCTCTCTCTCTCACTCTCACTCTCACTCTCACTCTCTCTAGAAGCAATGAAAAAATGTCCTTGGGTGAGGATAAAAAAAAAATACCTTATTGCTAAAAATTGCTAACCATCATCTGAGCCTTCAGCAAATCATAGTCTTTTTGCCAGTGGAGGGTCCTGGTGGGGGTGTTTATGGCTGCTGACTGCTGAGGGTGGTGGCTGCAGAGACTTCTTTCTTTCATTGAATATTACATTGGTTTTAGGTATGCAATGTAGTAAACTTAGTGAGAACATGAACAGCATAAAGAAGGACCAGTCAGAAATGAAGGCTACACTAATTGAAATGAATAATTTACAGGGAAATCAACAGTAGAGTAAGCAAAGCCAAGAATCAAATCAGCTATTTGGAGTACAAGGAAGCAAAAACACCTTCCCTTACTGGAAGATTCTGTTGTAAAAATTGGCAAGATTTAGAAAGCGAAAGCATGTTACATGTCCCCAGTCACCTCTGAAGATGTGCAAATGTTTGGATGCACTGTCTTCTGTACTTTACTATCATGTCTGTGTCTTGCTGGGGTCATACTGTAGATCCTCATGCCCAAGTTTCCCCAGTGGGCATGGAAGCTTGCTTTGCTGGGTGTCCAGCACTGTTGTGGGCTGTTGGCGGGCGACTGGAAATCCGCTGCCTGGACACCCACGCTGGCGCTCTGGCTGGCTTCCCTGCTCGTTTGTGAGTGTCCTTTCTTCTGTGTATTTGCAGATACCACGAAGGGTCAAGGGGGGGGAAAGACCCATATCTCTTTTGATATCACATGCTGCCTACTTTTTCTTAGGACTCGACAGAACCAGACACCTACCCATGCTGCCTCAGGCCCAGAATCCTCTCATATTTTGCTTATGAGAGGTGGGGGCAGTTAGCATCTTTTCTGCATTGAGGGACTGTGCAGGAGGGGAAAACCTCCTTTTCTCTACTTTCTTAGGTTCAGTGGCCAGCGCCCTGCAAGCTGACAAGAGAGATTCCCAGGAGACAAAGACTGATTTTACATGCCTCGCAAATGAAATGAAAATCCCAGACAGCAGTCAGATTATTTACCATTTCCATGGAGAAATGACAAGACAAAGGAAAGGATACTGAGCCTCAAGGGGCAGAGTTGTAAGCAGGGAAATATCCCTGGGCACTGATGGAAGAGAAGGGTTATTCAGTAGTTTGCTATGCTGACCTGGACTGATAAGAGTCTCCAGTTCTGTCTGGTGATCCAGGGTCAGTCTGCCCTTCCTAGTAGGAATGGGGATTGGGATATCTGGATAAAGGGAAATTCAGACCCTGCCTTTCACAAGGAGGGGAGAGTGAGAGAATTTTTTCTGCGATTTTCAGTTCTCTGTTGACTTCAGCTTAAAACGGTCTTGGCCAAGGTAGCATGTTGTGGAGTAGGTTATTTGATCCCCTTTGAGACCACCATCAAGTTTGTTCTTCCAAGCCTGTGACTTCCAGAGGCCTGTCTTTCATTCTGTGTAGCTTGTCTCCAGGGGACAGGCTTCCCCCATGCTGGCCTCTTCCTTCAAATGCAGCATTTGGGCTGCACCCTAGACCAACACAGACAGAATATGTACTTTTGCCCATATTTCCAAGTGAGTCATAGTTACGTGGAGTTTGAAAAGCCCTGTTTCAAACTCCCAATTCTAACTGTGGTGAGGTGATCAGTGATGTGGGCTGTGAAAGGTTCACATAGAGGAAAAAATGTGTAGAGAATAAAGTTTCTATTCACTGTCCAAGAAAGGAGAGGGGCAAGATGTGGAGAGATACACCAGCATTGAGAGGTGGGGGCTTTGAGCTTTTATTGGATGATAATTGGATTAAAAAATGTGGGGGCGCGCCGGTTGCTGTTGTGTGGCCCCTGGGCTAACACGAGGCTGCAGTTTGTTCCAAAGTTATCTTCCGCCTGTGGCTGTAGGGAGCAATTAGTTTCCATTCCTGGGGATAAGCTTAGAAGACAAGCAGTCACCTTTAACAAGGTCATAGGCCTGCTAGGCTAATGGTACCACAATGGCAAATGGGGCTGGCTTTGTCTTTTCACGCTGTTGACATATTTTTTTTTTTTGCTTTATTGTTTCTTTATTACCAACTGTAGACATTTTTTAAATATCCTACTTAATTATTTTTAATTTTTCTTTGGAATTTATTTCAAGTCTGGGGTGGTTACAAGAATAGGAGAGAGCCCTGGCTGGGGGGGCTCAGTGGATTGAGCGCCAGCCTGGGAACCAAAGGGTCGCTGGTCCCGTTCCCAGTCAGGGCACATGCCTGGGTTCCAGACCAGGTCCCCAGTGGGGGATGCATGAGAGGCTACCACACATTAATGTTTCTCTTCCTCTCTCTCCCTTGCCTTCTCTCTAAAAATAAATAAAGTATTTTTTTTAAAAAGGCTAGTGCAGAGATTTCCAAATACTCTTCACTTTAATTTCCCTATATTCATTCTCTCTCCCTCACCTCCTGTCCCTACTCACATTTTTTTCCTGAATTGTTAGAGAGTGAGGTGTAGGCTTTGTGTCCCTCTGTCTATGAAGACAGAGGTCTGTTCTCTAAAAGTTAGGACAATTGCTTACCTAACCACAATATGTCCAGTTCTTGAATAACAGCACTTAGTGTCCTTCCATTACAACATTAAGGAGGGAAAAAGTCAGCTCCTGGCTGGGGACAGGGCCACCTGCTGTCTGTAGAGTTGGCCATTCTCCCCACATCTGTGCGGGCTTCCTCTGGGGTCTCCAGTTTCCTTCCTTGTCCCAAAGATATGCACGAGGGCCAGTGGCATGCCTCCCTCGTTTGGGCTGAGTGTGGGTGTGGGTGAATGTGAGTGCCTGAGATGGAAGGGCATCCTGTCCAGGCTGGGTCCTGCCTGTGCCCTGAGCTGTCCAGCGAGGCTCCCGCTCCCATGACCCCGAACAAGAATCAGCACATGAGGAGGTTGTTTTCTTACGTGTTCTTACTAATCTTAAATGTTTGTCAGCTCACATTTATTTCAAGGTTTGATGGGAGAAGTGTTTTGGGTCTTCATTGAGAAGTCTGGTAATGTTTTTGTGACCAGAAATATGCCTTAGGAACTTGGTCTAGTTTATATCAATTAGCCTCTGATCAAATTGGTTTCCTCAATTGTTGTTTTGCGTAGTCACGGTTTACAGGAACCTCTCGTTAGTGTTAAACGGGGACTTACTGTGGGTCTGTCACATTCTGGAAATGTAGCGTTTAAATAATACATTCTGGGTTGTGCTCTCATCTCGTTGTCCTGGTTCCAGTGTGCACTCCGTGGGCTTCCCTGTTTGCCATGGCACTGGTAACACTGGAGAGCGAGGCTCAACCACTGTCGGGTTTGACTCCCTGAGGTACAGGTCCCACATTTCGGCGGGAGTGCCAGGCTGGTTGTGTCCTTCCCAGGGTGGCATCATAGTGGTGTGCCCCATAGGGATCCTGTCAGCGCTCGGCACCAGGGTGAGGTTCTTAGGTAATTTTCAATATGACATATATAGAATTTGGGTGTGATTGTTCTATAAATATATGTTAACATTGTTGTTTTTTTTTTTTAAGGTTTTGTTTATTTTTAGAGAGGAGTAGGGAGGGAAAAAGAGAGGGAAAGAAACATCAGTGTGTGGTTGCCTCTTGCATGCCCCGCACTGAGGACCTGGCCTACAACCCAGGCATGTGCCCTGAGTGGGAATCAAACCTGTGACCCTTTGGTTCACAGGCCGGCACTCAATCCACTGAGCCACACCAGCTAGGGCAACATTGTTTTATTACATTAAAAATTTTTATTTACTGATTTGAGGGAGGTGGGAGAGAGAGACAGACAGACGTCAGTGTGTTGTTGTACATACTGATGCCTTCTTTGGTTGACTCTTGCACGTGCCCAGACCGGACACTGAACCCACAACCTTGACGTATCGGGACGACTCTGTAACCAGCTGAGCTACCTGGCCAGGGCAACATTGTTTTTAATCTTCACCAAAATGTTGGATGAAAATGGTGTCTACAATTTTACTTTTTAAACATATTTTGAGCTATAAGTTGTATATAACACACCTGTTTAAGTGCAAAGTGTAGAGAGTTCTTCGAAAGTATCTGCACTGAGTACTAGTACCGCAGTCAAGATATGGAGCGTCTTCATCAGCCCAAACTTCGCTTGTGCCCCTTGCAGTGGAGCCAGGCTCTCGTGCGCAGGCCAGCACTGGCCTCCTTTTTGTCTCCGCAGATCCACTCGTCGAGCTTCGTGCAGGCGGGGTCGTGTGGGTCGCCACATCTCGGGTCAGGCTTCTCTTTCTCAGCCCAGCGATTTAAGCGTCCTTCTCTCTGTGTTTCAGCCGTGTCTTCCTTTTCTCTGCTGAATGGTACTCCACTGTGTAACTCGTCCCAGGTGGGTTGCCCACTGGCCGACTGGTGATAAGGACTGGGTTCACTGTAATTTCTGCCTGCTGTAAATGAAGCGCCTGTGAACATTCACATGGAAGTCTTTTTGTGGGTGGTTGCATTTCAGAGGCAGGGGCCTCAGGCAGAGGCTGTTGTAGGGTCAGTGTGTGGTTCCACTACATGGGAAATAGCTGTTGCCCACAGTGCTCACCACTCACTCTGCCACAGGCACGTCACATCTTCACCACCCTTTGGTATTGTCATTCTTTTTATAAAAGCACGTTTCAGCTATTAAGAGGAGATATATAATTGTGGGTTTTTTTGTTTTTTAATATTTATCCATTTTTAGAGAGAGAGGAAGGGAGAGAGAAAGAGAAGGAGACAAACATCAATGTGTGGTTGCTTCTCACATGCCCTCACCAGGGACTCGGCCCGCAACCCAGGCATGTGCTCTGACTGGGAATCGAACTGACAACCCTTTGGTTCGCAGCCCATGCTCAATCCATTGAGCCACACCAGCCAGGGCATAATTGTGGTTTAATTCAGCATTCCCTGTTGACTAATGAAGTTGAGCATCTTTTCATCTGCTGTGGGTCATTTATGTGTCATTTGTGAAGTATCCACATACGTTACCTATTTACTGAGTCACTTGTCTTATTGTGTTTTAAGAGCTTTTAAAAACACCTATATTGTGGATAGAAGTCCTATGCTGGATGTGTGTATTGGGGATATTCTCTTCCATCCTGTGGCTTCCCTTTTCATTGTTTCATGATGTTTTTTGAAGATTAAACATTTTTAACTTTGATGAGGGCCAGTTTATTGATTTCTTTTAAATCATTTATGCCTTTTGTGTCTTAAATCTGTCTACCTCAAGTTCACAAAGAATTTTCTTCTAGAAATTTTATAGTTGCAGAAGTTATTTTTTGCATATGATACAAGGTGTAGGGTTCCTTTCTCTCTCCGCGTCCCCATGCTGATATTTGCTTGTTTGTCGCCGTTCACTGAAAAGATTTTCCCTTTGCCTTTTTAATTTCTTGGCACCCTTGTCAAAAACCAGTTGTCCTCACATGTCTGAGAATTTGGGCCCAACCTCAATTAAGCTTTGTTTTTATTCTTTACTCCAATATCACTGTAACGGTAGTATGTTTTGAGGCTGATTACTATGAGTTCTCCAGCTTTCAAAATTCTTTGGGCTGCTTCTCAGTGCTTTGCTTGTCCATATACATTTTAGAATCTTCCTGAAGTTTTTGCTTGGAATTGCACTGAATCTACAGCGCATGCTGGGCCATATTGACATCTTGTGAAATCCTTCATTTCTTTGTTCTTCAGTGCTTATTTAAGGGGCATGTTTTATAGACATTTTTCTTAGAATTCCATGGTTTTTGATGCTATTGTAAATGGTCTGCTTTTTAAAAATATTTCATCATGTAGTTGTTTATATAGAAACAATGAAATACAATTGGTTTTTGTTACATTGACCTTCTATCCAGAAACCTTGTTAATTTTACTTAGTACAGTAGCTTTTCTGAAGATTCCAGAGGATTTTCTGATTGGGTTGTGGGAATTTTAGCTTCTAGGCCAAGGTGTTTAAAGTGTTTCTAACACATTTTTACATATAATGACAAGATGATTGTTGAAATTTCATCACCTTTCTTTTTTAATCTTTACCAAAGCAATGATTGATAGAGTCTTTTAGCCCTGACCAAGGGTGTTTCAGTGTTACCAGTCCGATTCCCAGTCAGGGCACATGCCTGGGTTTCAGGTTTGATCCATCCCTGGTTGGGTGCTTGTGAGAGGCAACCAATCATTGATTCTCTTACATATTGATGTGTTTCTCTCCCTTTCTCCCTCCCTCTCTCTCTAAAAATAAATAAATAAAATCTATAAAAGATAATAGTATTTTGTATTCATATTTTTATATACTAATGAATGTGAGCTTTTCATATATTTTAATATTTGCTCTCTTGCCCTCCTTTTTTCATTGATGTGAAAGGCTCTTCCACGTGTCCTAAGGGCTCTGTGTATGTTAGTCCTTCCTCTCTGCCACCCGTGAGTGTGTCCGTCTGTTCTCTGTGTCGCTGGCCTTCAGTCCTTCTCACGCTGTTTTATTACTGCAGGCACTTGCAATTTCTGTGTGAACATCTGCCCGTTGCTCTTCTTATGGTCCTTCTCTATCTTTAATCTCATAGCCATTTTTTCCTTTTGATACATTAGGGGTTTTATTTCTATAATAGCTGTGATCAAGGGTCAGAATCTGGTTTTATTTCTGAATAGTCAGCCAACTATATCAGACAAAAGTCATCTCTCTCTTTCCAATGGTTACTAGGGCTGTATTTTTTCTTGTAGGTTAAACTTTTATGTGTACCAAATTTGGTTTCTGGACTTTTACTTTTCTTTTGTGTTGGTCTATTTTTATTCCAAAACCACATTTCTGATTTTGAAGCTTTTGAATCAAAATTGCCACTGGTCTAATTTGGTAAACACTTTCTTGCAGTTTGTCCTATATTGCTAATGCTGCTGATTACTGAGGTATATCTACAATTTAAAACAAGCTGGTTAAAAAATAGGAAAAAGCAACCCACTAGAAAATAGAAGAATGAGCAAAGACTAGGAACAAAGGTCTCAAAGAAGAAAAAACCCCATTGGCTAATAACCCCATAGAGGGATGCTCATCAAAGGGAACGGCGGCTTCGCGGCTGTGGGACCCATGCTGCATTCCCGCCAAGGGGCCAGAGTCTTTGACCTTGGACAGCCCCAGTGCTGGTGGTGGCAGTGTGTCGTGCCAGGGGCACGTTTCCCCAGTGGTCAGTAACTCTCCTGCCCCAGAAACACACTTGCGAATTTGGTGAGACAGACAACAGTTCACTGGACTGTTGCTGGCAACAGCAAAGTATAGCTGCTCCCGAGTTACCATGGTAGGAAAGTGATAGGCATTTAGTAGAAACCGTACTTTAAATTTCTCATTTAGATGTTTTCCTGGGCAAGCCATGGTCAGAAGGATGCTCTCTCATGGTGCTGGGAAGTGCAGTGAGCACGGCCAGTCAGCTGCATGAGCCCATTCTTTGAGGTGTGGTGTTACATGCATTTTCGACTTAGGATGTTTTCAACTTACAGTGGTTTATTGGGGTATAAAACCCTGTCTGGGTCGAGGAACGTCTATACTGGGAAAAACCTAAACATTATTGACAAAAGAACGAGTAAAATCACCTCACTGAAATCCTACACATCAGTGTAGGTCAATGAACTGGACCTACGTAAATGTATGTGAATGAACCTTGAACAGAAAGTTCAACATTTAAAAACATACGAAACAGTGCTACGGCATCATTTCGAGCCACATTCACATGTAGCTGGAGTTTAAAAGATGTGCACTGAGTAAAAATGCCAAATCCAGTCAGCAGCCCCCCTTTGGGAGGGTCTGGGGGTGGGGCTGTGGGCAGGGGAAATTCAGAGATCAGCCACCATGTCTACGACCCACCCACCATGCCCTTCCAAAGAAAACCAGAAGCAAAGACCTGTTTATAGTTTTTGTATCTTAGAGATGGGCACATGAGTATTGTGTTTCAGTTAAGGTGAGTCTTCAGACACTGGAGAAAGGCGGAAAGAAGAAACCTGGCGCGTGATTCTACCTGTGTGCTCTACGTTCTCTCACACCCAGTTTTGCCCACATCCCCGACGATTTCCTGGAAATGGAGTTACTGAGTCACAGGGTGTACTTCTGTTACTTTCTCCCAAAATTGCCGGGAAGTTTCCCCAAGGACCCAGGGGAGCATCACACTCCATCTCCTGGTGGGAAGCATCTGGCTGTTGCCACATAAACATGTACGCATTGGGTTTCATTTGTGTGCCTAATGATTGACATTTAAGGCCCAGTTTATGTTTAGCAAGGTCTCTAGGGCCCATTAGAGAGCTTTCACCCAGCAATACCCAATCCTGACTTGTCACAGTCACCTGTGGGGGTCTTCACAATTCTTTTCCTTGGAAAGGAAATACTATGTCGTAGTTCAGAAGACACTGAATGGTCTTATTGAACCCATGTTGAGTTATTCTAATGTAGAGCAGTTTCTAGACTGTCTTGACTGACAGTTCTTTATCACACGGGGCTGTAGAAGACTCAGACACTTGTTGGGGTAATGTATCGTGATACCTGGAAGTCCCCGGTGACCTGGGGGATGAGTAACGTGCCCACCACCCTAAATGAGAGACGGAGGTCGTGACAAGTAGGTGAGCCAGGGACTTGGTGAGTCTGTTTGAAGCGCTCTGTGCCCTTTGTGCCCGTGGTTCTCTCTGCTGTCTCCAGGTGAATGTGGAGAGAAGTGTGGGGGGGAGGCCAAGGCACCAGGGGACATCCGCTGAAACTCCTTTCCCAGCCCTGTCTCCCCCGCACACACCTGATCCCAGCCCCAGCACAGCCATCGGGTAAGTGGTGATGATCTAGAGCAGCGACTGTCAGCCTTTCTACCTCAGGGCACACATGTACACTAATTACTAAATTCTGTGGCACACCAAAAATATATTTTTTGCTGATCTGACAAAAAAAAATAAGTACAATTTTTATTCATTCATAGCAGATGACAATTGTTGCATTGGCTATTGTCATTTTTTTATTTGGCAATCTGAGGGAAAAGAGGTCAGTGCCCCTGCTTAGTCATGTAGTGCATGCTTTACAAATTCATACAGCACACCAGTTGAAAATCATTGGTCTAGAGTTAGGCAGATATGAGGACATATATTTACAATATTATGGACTTTTTAATTTTTTAAACAGATTTACTATACAATACTATATGGGCTGTACTTTTCCCCTAAAATTTTATTTTGAAGTCCTTTCCAAAGGACTGTATGAAGGAATTATTTTTTATAACCCAAAACGGAATTTTATTTTTAATGCTTTGTAATTGCAGGAGGTAGGTGCCTCATTAAGCCAATCCCCAGGGAATGTGCATGCAGACAGTCTCTCTACCCATGTGTGTGCAGTCACACCCACCCACTGACATGCTCAGTAGGGGTGCGCTGTATGCTTGTTCTTCTGGGGTGAGACCATGTGAACAGAAGTGCTAGCTGGACCAGGAGTTCTCCATCCTTCACAGCTTCCTTCTCCCAAATATTCTTTCAAATAATCAAGGTTCCAGGTTAATTTTTCAGTGACATATTTTGTTATCAATCTATTGTCACATTAATATTTATAGGAAGTTTGAGATTCTATTACTTCATGCTTCAATGGGCAAAGACCTGTATTTTCATTTTGTAAAGGACTTCTTTATTTTTAGGATCTCTTTGTATTATATGGGTATCCCACCATTTTTTAAATTAAGATTCATTTGTCACATTCCCATGGTGTATGACTCGAAGTATCAGAGAAGCCTCCCAGCCCCACCTAACCCCAGGTCCCACTGTGAAGCTGCTGGCCATTCTGCACGCTGGGCAGCCCAGGGCATCTTGTTGCACAGGTGCTTTCCATGTGATACACACCTCAGAGGGCTTCCTCGGTGCAGAGAGGCCCGTGTTCCTTCCCACGGGAGTGCTCGGCCTGGTAGGATGTCCTGGGCTTAGTCACTGCTCTGATGACAGGCAGAGAGCTCATCTTCAGCCTCTGTTATCTATGATCAGTGCTGCCGGGAAGGGGCTTGTACAGACTAACTCTTAAAAATGGAGCGTCGTCTCGTGGGCAAAGCGCCCAGGTGGCCTGATGGCCACAGTCCTGGCAGCGGGCCCGGGACTGTCCACATGCACAGTGCTGGGCACTGAGCTGCAGAGCCTTTTTCTGCACACCTCTGGCCACTGGCGAATCCCCTCGGTTGGGGTTTGGGCAAACCCAGCAGGAACAAGGTGGATCCCAGGAGAGAGCCAGGGAGCAGCCCTCTGTGTGTCCCCTTCCATTGCCGCATCACAGGGTTGTGCGTTGCCCTCAGCCCCAACTTGTCCCCGGACTGAGGCATCCATGTTCTCCTGTGGTTTCAGAAGCGGGTTTCGCCTTTCGAGGACATGATCTTCTGCTTCTCAGAAGAGGACTGGTCCCTTCTAGATCCTGCTCAGACTGGCTTTTATGGGGAGTTCATCATCGGAGAGGACTGCGGGGTCTCGCTGCCTCAAAGTAAGATGCCCTTTGGCCCTCTCCTGAGACCAGGAACCTGAGGGGCCTGCATCTGATCTTGCTCACCACCCCCCAACACTGATGGGAGGTCACCTGCACGCAGTGACCCCTAGCACACTTAGCAGAGGAGCCTTCACCTGCCACCATCACGTGTAAATTAGGCTTGCTGGCTGTTCTGCATACAAAACCAAACATAACAGATTCCTCTGCATCGCTGTTCTCTCTCTGATCCTGTGCCCCTTCACGTGTGGCTCCCTAATGCACGGGACTGGCAGAGGTGCCCCAAACCTGTGGCATCTGCCCTCCCTGCCTGCTCCAGCCTTTCTGCATCTCTGCAGCCCTGCATGGCCCTCTCATTGCTGTGGCCTGTCCTGGGTCCCTCCAGATCCCTGAGGAAGGTGTGTCCTCCCCTTTTCTGTGAACAGATGACCCAGCAGCCCAGCTGGACCTCTCCCAGGGGGAGGAGAACGAGCCACGTGTTCCAGAGCTGCAGGACCTGCAGGGGAAGGATGCTACCCAGGTCTCCCACTTGGGTGAGTCATGATTCCACCACAAGAAGGACAGAGTAGAGTGGTAGGTGCTACTGGCCGGAGATGGGAGACCTCCTCCCATCTCTCTGCATCCCTCCATATACCCACACTGTCTTGGTAGAACACGTCTTGCCTCCTCCCTGACTCTTTGCAGAAAGAATGTAGGTTTTTATTTTGCTGGGTGTGGGGATCGCAACTCCCTCAATCAGGGACTAGGACAAATTGGGAATCTCTTTGTCCTGTGTTGTGAGTAGCACCTGGTCTGTGCTGACAAGCCAGTAGCCCCTCCACAAGTAAGGTCCCACCCCTCACAGGTCAGGGAAAGAAGGAGGACCAGGCACAGGACCTCCAGGTGTCTCATCCTCTAGTCCTTCCACCACATACTGCAGGTGAGGAAACTGAGGCATGGGGTGCTGGGGCTTGGCTGACAGCAGCACTGCTCAGCAGCATTTCCTAGTCCCCTACCCTGGGCTTTTCGTGTCACCAGAACTCGAGTTTTAACCACTCGGCCATAACGCCTTGAGAAGCTGCCCCTTCAATAAAAAAAGCTTTGTATAGCATCAGTGGCAGCCCACACCCCTTCCCCTACAGAAACTGGGGCCAGCACAGTTCAGTCGGGTGTAGCTCCCCACCTCCCCTGGAACCAGCACACAAGCCTCTGAGAGGCCAGCTCCCTGTCTTGTCTGCTCCAGCAGGCTCTGCAGCCTGTATCTCTGTGAAGGGCACTGGGACCTGAGAAATTCCACCACAGAAGTGGAAATGACCATAGGGGTGGCAGGCACTCATTCACAGTCACATAGACAGGGTGGAACCAGGACCCACACCGATGCCATCTAGTTTCAGAACCCATGTTTGTGGTGTCGGCTGTTTGTCTACAAATTCACTTTATCTGCAAACACTGACCGAGGGTCTGCCCTTGGGTCACAGCTTGGCATCTGTTAAGAGGCTCCCCAGGTAGCGCTGCAGCTGCACAACAAATCTACTTTTCCATTTTCTCTGGAAAGACTTTCCAAGTCTCCCGCCAATCCTGGTGGAAGAAAGAGGAAGACGGGAGGAGCTGCAGGTGCCAGAACTCCAGGCCTGCCAGCAGATAGCGCTTATGCAGAGCACCTGCCCAGGTAAGGAGAGCCTAGGAAGGCATGGGGTGCACCCTGTGCGTGTGTATGTGAGCATGTGGTGTGTGTACATGCGCATCTGTCTGCACACGTGTAGGTGTGTGGTGATGACATGTGGCGTGTGTGTGCATGTCTGCTGTGTGGCAGATCGCATGTGTGTGATGTGTGCATTTGTGTGTGTGTACAGCATGGAAGTGTGCATGTGTGGCATGTGCATGCACGTTTGCTGTTGGGGGTAGGGTCAGGGATTGAACTCTGAGGTCCCTGCCAACCCACCGATTGTCACTTGAAGGGGCTGATTCCCTTTTGCTAGGGTCTCTCCCACCTGAGCTCCCGCCTAAGGCCCCCCCCTCGTGGCCTTCCCCTGCAGGTTAAAGCAGGTGTTCCATGGCACTGCCGGCCATGTAGGAGTGTGTTTCTTCCCCAAGCACAGGGCCAGAATCCTGGCCCAAATCTTGGACCTAAGAGCAGAGTTGTGAATGCCAAAGCAAAGGGACTCTGGAGAGCATGTGCCTCACCTCCCCTCGCAGGTGGCCCACACACATTTGCACCCCAGCTTCTGTTAGTAAAAGTCACCACCTCCAGAGGCAAAGACTAAAATGTAGCCAATCATCTTTAATGTCCTTGGGGTTCAGGGTTTCCAAACACCAGACCTGAGTCTCTGGTTCTTTTTTTCTTTATTCTTTTTAAAAAAATTCCAGTTGATACTTCCCTGGCAGGGGAGACACCATGATCACGAAGGTGGTTTTCCCAGGGCAAGGCTTTTCCATTGCCCTCCGGATGTGCTGACCCTTGCAATTTCCCCAAATGTGGGAAACTCGACTGCATGATTTGTGGTAGTGGGCGACTGCGTTCTCGCTCTCCCCTGAAAAAATAAAATCTGGCTGATGCAAAATATTGTATCAGTTTCTGGTTCTTACTTGAACCTGCTGTGTGTGTCATGGAGACTGTCCACAGCTGTGGGGACTGACTCACGCACAGTCTGTTTTCCCTGGGATGCCTTTTGGAGCGAGATTTGTCTGTCATAATCTCACCTAGCAGTATGCAGGGCTCAGTACCATTTCTCTTCACCCCATCAGGTGTAGACGGAATGGGTTTTAGGGTTACAACAGGTCCAAAAGGAAGATGACCCTTCCCCACACACTTGGAGCTCCCTCGCCACTGGTTTTCTGAGGTGCCTGCTACAGGCCGAGGGCGACCCCTCCCCAGACGTAGTGCGGCCAGCTCAGTGTCCTGGACGAATTGCTTACTACCAACTGTCACATGCGCACTTGGGGCCACCTCCACCCCTACCTGCTCACAGCAGCCTCACACTAGGCAGAATGGATGGTAGTTACCCAGGGGCTTCTGGCCACTCTCCCTTCCTGGGCTCTGACACAGAACGCACGCTGAAATGTCCAGAAGCCCAGGTTGCCTGGGAACAGGAGAGAGGATGTCAGAGGATAGGCATTGTTTTTATTTAGGTAGCTCCTGCTACTCGCTCCAACAGCAGCTGAGGGGTCCCTGTCCCCGCCTCAGTGGGAACTCATGCAGAACACCCACCGCTGTCTGTTGGTGCCACACTGACCAGCATCAGAATGCTGCCCTGAGTTGGTTTCTCTGTATATCAGGTAGTTATTATTGTTTAGTTTCTGTTTTTGCCTTTTCCTCCTTCACGCTGGGTAAGCTCTGTTTTCAACCGCCCCAGGATAAAGTCCTCACAAGATTTTACGCAGTTTCTGTGCGGTACCTTCTGAGGTAGGTAGGTACTGTCTCAGTCAGACCGGCTCATGGAGCAAAATCCATCAACAGGGCGGCTGAAACAGCACGTTTCTCTCCTACAGTGTGAAGGTGGGCAAGCCCGAGACTGAGGCCCTGGCAGAGTCCGGCATGGGGGGGGGCTGTCAACCTGATGGCTGCCTTCTCGCCCTGTGCTGCCCAGGCCTTGTCCCGGTGTGTTCTGGGGGGGGGGTGGGGGGTGGCTCACTCCTCACTTGTATTCTTGCTCACTCATGCTCTTCAGCTTCAAGACGTACCTAACCCTAACCACCTGAAGGCTCCACCTCCTAACGCCGCCTCAGTGAGAAGGGCTTCAACCTACACATTTTGGGGGAAGACACACTCAACCTATGGCAGGTCCTCTGATGTCTCCATTCTGCCATGGGTCACACGCACTGGAGCCAAGGGAGCCGAATGTGGCATCAGACCCAATGCCAGGGTCCACTATGCTAAGCAATAATTTACTTTTCTAAGTGGTCAAAATGATGGTTCTGAGTCCATTGCTTCTTGTTTGCACATAGTTCCTCCCATTTTTCTTTTTTTTTAACTCATGGGTTTCAGCACATTTTTTCATTTTTTTTTCCCAAAATTTTATTTATTTTTAGAGAAAGGGGAAGGGAGGGGGAAAGACAGGGAGAGAAACATCAGTGTGTGGTTGCCTCCCATGTGCCCCCTCCTGGGGACCTGGCTCCCAACACAGGCATGTGCCCTGACTGGGAATCGAACCAGAGACCCTTTGCTTCACAGTCCAGTGCTCAATCCACTGAGCCACACCACCCAGGGCAGTTTTTCACAGTTTTAAAATGTAATACACTTATTCATCTCCTTTTTGGTTTTATGTCTTGTAAGAAAGCCTTCCCATCCTAACATGAAAAAACTATTTTTTATAATGTCTTTGTCTTCTTTTTTTTCCCCTCTGGCTTCCTGTCCTCCCTGCTTCTCTCCTCTGACCCTGAAGCTCAAAGGGAGTACCCATCATCTGTTCCCAGCCCATGGGGTGCTGTCCTTGAGGAGTTGGCGCCAGCCTGGCACAAGCCCTGCCCAGCCTGCGTAGCACTGCCACAGGCGTCGGTGTCCCCAGTCCCAGTTGAGCTCAGTTCCCCTCACGGCCAGGGCAACTTCTCTCTCTCTGTCCTTTAAGTTTTTTCCTGTAAAACAGAAATAGAAATCAGAGCTGCCTTGCGGGGTTACTGTTGAAGATTACACCATTTAATACATATGCAAGCACACAGGCAGACCACAGCTCTTCACCGTTTTCCTATTATCCTAACAGCCAATTCCAGGGACTCCCCCACTGCCCCACACGCCCACTTCTGAACTCATAACTGCTGAGCTGAAGCTCCCTGGCTTTACTCTTTCACTGGTGTTTTGGGAATGCCCCTGAATCTCACTTCATCTGGTAGGAATTACTAACGCTGTGTGTGGATGGTCTGTAGGAGCACTAACAGTTGTTTATGCCCCTTTTCTAGAAACCCTGCATTTGTTTTTGGTCACGTTAGCCGATTGGAGGGAGTGTCATCCCATGTGCACTCTGTTAGTCTCCTAGGGCTCCCACAGCAAAGTACCACAGACCGGGAGGCTCAAACAACAGAAATTGTCTTTCTCAAAATTCTGGGGGCTGGAGCTCTGAGAGCTAGGTATCAGAAGTAGGGGTGAGGTTGCTCTCCTGCAGCCCCTCTTCTTGGCCTGTAGATGGCGGGCTGTCTCGTCCCTCTGCTTCCACGTGGTTGTCTGTCTGCCTGTCTGTGTCCCAGTCTCTTCTTGTACGGAGGCCAGTTGCATTAGGGCCCACCCTAAGGATCTCGTTTTAACTTAATTATCTCTGAAAGAGCTGAACTCCAGATACCTGTGTGGGTATATGGGGTTATGACTTCAGCACAATAAGAATCTTTAGGGGATGTAATTTTGCCCTTAACACTCCATCCTCTGATCCCCCAATTCATGTCCTTCTCACATGCAAAATATATTCGCCCTCTTCCCACAGCCTCCAATATCATAACGTATTCCAGCATCAACTCTAAGTGACCTCCTCATTGCTTTCCTATAGCTGGAGGTGACTCGGCGCCCCCCAAGGACAGCCTGGATGAGGAGGTGACCATTGAGATCGTTCTGTCCAGCTCTGGGGATGAGGACTCCCAGCTAGGCTCCTACTGCACAGATGAGCCGCGGAGCCCCACGGGGAAGCAGCTTGGCGCCCCCACCCCACAGCAGAATGGTGACCCGCTCGGGGGTGAGGTGCACACCTCAGGGAAGTCCTACGTGTGCCCTAACTGCGGTAAGGTCTTCCGCTGGAGGGTCAATTTCATCCGGCACCTGCGCAGCCGCAGGGAGCAGGAGAAACTGCACGAGTGCTCAGTGTGTGGGGAGCTGTTCAGTGACAGCGAGGACCTAGACGGGCACCTGGAGGCCCACGAGGCCCAGAAACCCTTCAGGTGCAGCGCCTGTGGGAAGAGCTTCCGCCTCAACTCCCACCTACTCTGCCACAGGCGTGTCCACCTGGCACCCTCTGGGTCCCGGACGGTGATGGGAAGCGAGCAGGGGGCAGCAGGGCCTGACACACCACTGGCTGAGGGCAGGGCCCGGCTGAACGCCCAGTGCTGTGACTGCGGTAAGCTGTTCCAGCGGCCTGAACACCTGGCGAGGCACCGCAGCAGCGTGCACGGCAAGGACCAGGCACGGCCCTTCCGGTGTCGGTACTGTGTCAAAACCTTCCTACACAACTCCGACCTCCTGCGCCACCAGCGCCTGCACATGAAGCGCCGCTCCAAGCAGGCACTCAACTCCTACTGACGGAGGCCAGACCCTCCCAGGACCAGGATGGACCTGCCCCAGGATACACATCATCCTCCCACCCATTGCTCTCAGGTAGAAATGAGATAGGGGCCAACTGAGCATTTCTTCTGTCTCTGCTGTGCCAAAAAGCAGGGAGGGAGGCGCGTAACCAGCTTGGACTAGCCCTGTCTCTCTGGGTCCTAGAGAGCTTCATTCAGTGCTTCCCAAGAGGGCAGAGGGACTGGGCCACTCCAACTGCGGTCACCCTTGGGGTCTATCCCTTGCCACAACTCACTTTATTGCCATGCGGCCCTGTTTGAACTCCAGCCCCCATCCTGAGGTTCCAGGGTAACCGCTTCCCATCTGAGAACAAGAAGTTGTGGGCAGGTAATGGCTAGAGAGGCACTGGGGAGCAGGGCCGGGCATGCCTGGCAGGCCATGTTGCCCACTGGTCTGAGGAGCACCCACTGTTGTGTGGCAGCCCTTCCAGGGTTGGAGCCCCCCTACCCCGCGGCGCTGTGAGCTCCTTGCAGGGGAATTGTGTCCTACTTTTATCTGTGATGGTGGCTGCTTATTAGAGGTTATGAGGTCACTGAGGTCAATATCCCATTTTAAACTATGTTGCACCCCCTGCCCAATGTCATTTCTGTGTACCCTGAAGATCCTGGTAAGTGGTGTGGGGTGAAAACAGTTGTCACCATGTGAGAGGCACTTAAGTTCCCCCGCCTGGGCCATTGTGTCTAGGAATGGGGAGCTCAGTCCCAGTGAGGACTTCTGTTGTCTGGGTCAGGGGCTGTGCAGAGCAGCCTCCCATGAGGTCCAGCTCTGCACACACATTAACTTGGCTGCTGTTTATATTCCTTTGCTAGAGCTGCCTTAAGAAAGTACCAAAAACAGGTGGCTTAGAACAACAGAAATGTATTGTCTCATTTCTGGATGCTGAAAGTCCAAGGTCAAGGGGGCAGCATGTTGGTTCCCTGCAAGGGAGGGTTTGTTCTATGCCTCTGCCCCCGCTTCTGGGATTTGCTGGCAGTAGATGTTCCTTGTAAAGCATCACCCCATCTCTGCCTTCATCTTCATGTGGTATCCCGGTGTACATATCTGTCTCCAAATTTCTTTCCCCTTTTTATAAGGACACCTGTCATATTGGACCAGGGCACTCCTGCCTACGCCGGTGTATTCCTGTCTTAACTGGTAACATCTATAGTGACCGTATTTCTGAGAAAGGCCGCATTCTGATGCACTGCGGTCAGGACGTAAATATGAATTTAGGGTGGTGGGGAGACAATCCAATCCACAACGCCAGACCATCTTGTGGCACCGCTCATCCCCGATGGACAGATGAATCGATAGACACTCGAGGTGGCTGGCTCCCCACCCCACTGGAAGCAGCAGAGCTGTGAAAACCCGTGGCCTGGAGTTCTGGGTTGGGAGGACTGTTGGCAGTGAGACCTCCAGCCACAGAATCCATGGCCTGGTTGTCCCTGGAGGACTGGCGGTATTGGCTGGGCTCAATGTCAAAGTCGGGGGCTGTGCAGTGGTGGTTGAATCACAGCCACCAGGTGTGCATTTTGTGTTATTTGTATGTCATGTCCATTGGCAGGCAGCCAGACTCCTTGTCACCCATGTCATTGTCATATTGAGATGCCACTGCCACAAACCCAGTGGAAGAGCCACAGGGTTTTCTAATTCTGATGACTGTGCCTGTGTAGACATACCTACACGCTGAGAAGCAGTAAATGCAATAAAACTATTAGGTCAGACCCTGGGCAAGAAATAAACATTGGGGCTCATCATTTCTAAACAGTTGGCCTGTTTTATTGATTACCAGGGAAGGGGAAAAATGAATCTTCAAGGCCACAGGAGGGGAAGTTTAGATAGAAGCCACACTATGTATTTGCCCCACTCTCCTTCACTCTTGCCCAAAAGCTTGTCAGCCAGAAGGTTATTGTCCATCTGCTTCAGACATTGGTCTAATGGAGGAACATTGCTGTACTTCCTGCTGTGTGTCACCCATAAAACCAGATCCTAAATAAGAAAAACAATAGGGATGTAACTGCAGGAGAGGGGGACCCCTGCACTCACTGACCCAACATACCCCAGTGCCTACTTAGTTAGAAGCTCACATCACTTACGATCCGGCAGCCCTCATGGGTAGTGTAGCTCAAACCCCAGCTCATCCAGTTCAGAAGAAGCCAGTGGGGTCACCTGCATTTGGGAAGGTTCCTCCAGGTGTCAGCACTGACTACCTGCTCCCTCCCTGGGAGGTGGCAGGCAGGTGAGCTAGGACTCCATCTGCCACTGAAGTACAGACCCACATCTTCGAGGCATCTACCCTCCCTGTTCCCTGGAGCCCTTGGCATTGTTGCCAGTCTCATACATACAAAATAAAAATGCACCCACTGAACTAATAGGTCAGACATTCTGTTTTAGTTTAAAAAGTGATGTGCAGCCCTGGCTGGTGTGGCCCAGCAGGTTGAGTGTCATCCTGCAGAGTAAAAGGTCACCAGTTAGATTCCCAGTCAGGGCATAGGCCTGGGTTACTGGCCAGGTCCCCAGCTGGGGGCATGTGAGAGGCAGCCATGGATGTTCTATCACATCAAGTTTTCTCTCCCTTTCTCCCTTCCCCTCACTCGAAACATGACTAAATAAAATCTTCTTAAATAAGTGATGTGCAGCACAGCTGACAGGGATGGTTGGCCTGACAAGGAGGGCTTAAGGTGTAAGGATGCTGAAAGTGGCCCTCATCAGACATCGCCTTTTGACACATTTAGTCCTCGGATAGGTGGTTCTGGTTACCTGATTGGACCCCTGTCCTGAGGAAAAAGGGAGTCACTACACCAGGGGCAGCTTGCACACCTGGCCACACTACAGCTGGCTGACCCAACCTCGGCTGTTACCCTGTATCCTGTCTCCCTAGCTCAGTGATGGGGCCAGGTGATGGGAAGGTCCCTGCCACTTCTGACTCACATCATGGCACAAATAGAATAGAAGGCAGGAGTCCACGCCTACCTTGGAGATCAATTCGTATCACTTTTCTCCCATCAGCTTTCCCTCTCTGCCAAAAGCAGAGTTTGGACCAGGCCCGCACACGTCTACTTGCAGTGTAAGGTAGGGGATTCGATGATACTTATGTCGCTCATCTTGTCAAAATAGGGAGGAGGGGCTGGGACACCTACCCTGAAAATATTGCAGGTCAGAAAAGGGTAAGAGTCAGGGTAAGTCGATTCCATCCAGATCAAGGTGGAGCCCTTTGAATGTGTCTGTGCTCTGAGAAGAGACAGGGCCTGCCTCCAGCCCACTGAAGGTAAATTAAACTTAGAGTGAGGGTTCTGGATATTTATCATTGTTTTCCCAGAAGATTGAGTGGGAAATATAAACTCATACGGAAGTCCGACTGGCCCTTTACATCTTCAGCAAACACCTGTTAAGTTGTGATGCTGAGGATAGCTGGACCATATGTACCTCAGTCGCCCTTTCGGTCATTCACATTATTCTAAAATGGCTTGGCTAATGTCAGGATGATGCCCTCTGGCCATGATCTAAAGCCTTCCTTGCAACTTCAACCGTCTGTGCTCAAGAAGCCCAAAACCTGACCAGATGTGCGCTCACCAGACTTGTACGAGCACAGCCAGGTGCTGCAGTGAAGGCAGCCATGAGACGGGAGGCAGGCTTCAGTACCTGCAGGGACTTCACGGAGCTGCTGCTGGTGACAGCAGAGACCTCTGGCTTGTGTGGTGTTTTATGAGAAAACGTTAGGCAGGTGGGCAGTCCTGGGCTCTCAGATGGTAAGTGCAGGTCCGTGTCGCCTTCAGGAACAGATGCCTGGCGCATTTCGCAACACGTTCTCTGCTGCTGACCACCAAGGACAGAGAGTCATTGTATCCCTCTGTTTCCAAAGTCCATTTAGTGTCTGATACAAAATGGGGCTTTGTTCAGTGCTGCAGAAGGCACACCTTGTCACGTCTGTCTTCCTGTGAGCAGGGCCTTGGCAGCTAGCTTGGCCAGGTGCCAAGAAAGCCTTCACTGTCCTAATGCCAATTCTGCACACCAACTAGGTGTCCAGCAACTCAGTTCCATCCTGACACTGATGACCTGGGATAAGCGTTTGATCCCGTCTTGGGCCTACACAAGATGTCCCACTTCCGATACCAGTTATGTGTCTCAGGGGCCTCTGAGGTTAATGCTGGGCTGGCTACAAACAGCGATTCCAAAGACCCCACAGGTTTCACTATTCCCTACAATGACTTCAGTAACTCACTTTCAGTTATGGTTAGTTTTTATGACAAAAGGATAAAAGTGAGGAACAACAAAAAGGAAGGGATGCACTGGGTGAGGTCGGGGAGAGGGTCCCAAGGCAGAGATCCCATGCCCTCCACCCTGGAGTAGGGTACGGCCCTTCCCAACCCAACTCAGCCCACTGAGCTGTCCTGAGTTCTTGCTACATTTCGTGAAGATACCCCAAGTGGTCGATCCCACTTCCAGTCTTCAGGCCCCTTGGCTTCCCTCTAACTCCCCAGAGGCTGGCCTGGCACAAAGTCCCAACTCTAATGAACTTGGTCTTTCTGGTGATCAGCACCCCCCCCCCACACACACACACACATCCTACTCCCCATGGTTCATCTTAGCATAACAGACATTCCAGGAATTTCAAGGGTTCTTGAAGTTCTGTGCCAGAAACAAAGACCAGATATAGTCTTTATTGTGCTACCCTGACTTCAGAGAGTATGCAGGGTGCCTGCCCTGTTCTGCTCCCAGGTCCCAGCTGTGGCCATCTGTCCCATTGCCCCTTTGCCCTTCTGTGTTGACTTCAGCCACCAGAGCTTGCTCACTTAAGAATGCCAGCTTGCTGGTTTCTCAGAAATGCTGCTGTGGTGGTGTCCAAAGCAGCTCTAAAAGCCCAGTGAGAACTGCACTGACCCTGGAATGGGAGTTTCCTAGAAACACCTGCTCTTATTAGTACTTTTGACAAGATGCGATTTTGGGCAGCTAAGGAAATTGCGCAATAAGAGACTAGGAGAACAAAATGGCCTTTGTTAGGATTTTATTCAAAGATGGTGGACACCCCCTTAAGGACATGTGGCTTCATATCCTGGGTACTCTGTGCATGTGCACAGTGGGGCCCTGCAGATCAGCTTCATGACTCCAGTGGACAGCTAAAGAGTCCAGGAAGGAATATATGCAGGTATGTTACTGGTCCAAAGCCCATGTGCCTGATGTTTCAAAAGGTCAAAACTCAAAACATCAGAGTTTGCAGTAAGGAAAATTCTATTGACTGAGAAGAGGGGAGCTCTGGTAGTTCCTCAGATTCAGAGTTCAGGCTTCTTTCATGACAAGGGGAGGGGAGTGGGAGGGGCTGTCTGTGTGGAACTCAAGCCGCAAACAATTCCTCTCATGATCAGCATGTCTACATTCAGAACTGAGCAGGCTTGAGGGGGGTGGAGTCAGAGGGAGACCAAACATTTCACTCTGTTACAGGTGGATGTCTCCTGCATTGATCTTGAAATCCTAAACATTTGTAACAAGAGCCTTCCAAAAAGAATCTCTGGAGATCTGCTTCTCTATCCTCAGGGAGCTGGTCTGGTGTGGTCAGGTGTTGCAGGTAATGACCTGGAGGCCAAGTGATTTTAGAGGTGCTATCTGCAACTGCTTTCCTCTGCCCACAGCAGGGAGTGTCCAGCTCTTCTGCCTGTCTCAGGAGACTCATGAAATCTAAAGTGAATGGAAGTGTGAGGAGTGGTGTTAAACACTGGGCCACAGTCATTGAACATCTGCCTTCAATGCACACCTGATGGGGCCACAGGAAGCAGCAGGGCTACAGTTCCCATCCACAATTCACTCCCTCAGCCCGTGGTAAACTTGGATTCTAATCATGAGAACTGGAGTTGGAAGTAGACACCTGGGCTTCAACAGCAGGCAGCCCATCTGCTTCCTCCAGTCCACAGCTGTGGGAACGTAGGTTTTAGAAATGTGGTCCCTTCAAGCCTGTTTTGGATGGTTTATGTTTGCAAATTCTTCACTGGCCTAAAAAGGAGAAATATATTGAGCACATCAATTTACTGAGCTGCATTCACCAAGATTTTAATATGAGTGGAGTACTTTTCCACAAGGCCAGCTTTCTGTTGCTCTTGATGCAGGATCTTCCTGATGCCGCATTGCAAACAGCTCTCAGCAAAGTAGCGCGCACACAGGAGAGGCAGGCTCCATACCCCAAGGAGGCGAGAGTGAGAAAGCTGCTTCTAGTCTCCTCTTGAAGCAAATTAGGTGCAGAGGCTCATAAAACATGGAATTAGTTAGGCTGAGGTGTGTGCAGTTGACCCGGTTTCCCCCTCCCAGGCAACAGGTTTCATGCATTTCTAGTCACCGCATGGTTTATCCACAAAACCCTGGAAGTCAGGAGCCCTTCCACACACCTCTCAGCACAGATGTACGTTATAAAAAGGCGAGAGAGAAAAATACAGGAAGGAGGTTTATAAAAAGCAATTTGCCTCACCGTAAGCCAGGAAGCCTTAGAATCTGAGGCTTGGGAGCACCTTGGGTCAAGATCCTGGCATCAAGACTCCAAGACTGATCAGCTGAGTGATGCAAGACCATTCGGACCAGCAGCCGTGACTCCTGAGTGCCCTTCCTGGGACTCCCTCCTCTTCGAGCAGTGAGTGGCAAAGACTCCAGGAGCTTTAATAGGCTTCACTCTTAGGAGCAAATCCCAAGTTACAGCACAAAATCTTAGGAGACAGAACATTCATTCAAAATCTGAGAAGCTGGTATAAGCAAGTAATAACAATCACATGGCCCCAAGGCCAGTAAGAGAAGACACTAGGGAACTGTGTGGGGACAAAGGAGGCACATGCAGTGGGTTGAGTTGTGTTCCCCAGAGATATGTCCAGGTCCTAACCTCTAGAATCTATTAATGTGACTTTATTTGGGAAAAGAGCCTTTTCTGATGTAATCCAGTTAAAGTTCTTGAGAACAGATTACCCTAGATTCCTTGGTGAGCCCTAAATCCCGTAACACATGTCCTTATAAGAGGAACAGATGTGACTGCAGAGAGGACACACAGGAGATGGCCATGGGAAGATGAAGGCAGAGGCTGCAGTGATGTGATCACAAGCTGAGGACCTGCTGGAGCCAACGGCAGCTGGAAGAGGCAAGAAAGCATCTGTCCCTAGAGCCTTCAACACCATGATCTCACACTCCTGGACTTCAGAACTGTGAGAGAAGATGTTTTCAGCCTTTTAAGCCACCCAGTTTGTGGCAGTTTGTTACACCAGCTTCTGATGGTGCCAGGCATCCCTTAGCCTGTGACCACATTACTCCCAGCTCTGCCTCTGTCTCCACATTGGCTCTCCTCTTGTGTCTCTTGACACTACGCACCGTGGAAATTAGGACCACTCCAAGCAGCCCTGGTGACCATGTCTCAAAATCCCTAACCTAGTTACATCTGCAAAAACCCGCCAATCAAGGGCATTTTCTCAGGTGGCAGTGCAAGGGATTGGTTCTTTCAGGGGAGGGCTAAAATCCAAACCAGCCAGGTGATCAGTAACCCATGACTCCGGCAAATCACACTGTGCTTGACATTCTGGTGTCCACAGTGAAACAACACTCCTTCTGGAAATAGTGCTCCTCAGCCAGAAGTTCAGTGTGAAAACCTAAAGAGACACAGTGAGTTACCTGAAGCGCTCCTTGGCAGGTGGAGACAATTTGGTTAGCATTTTGTCTGAGATCAAAGACAATTTGGGGAAAGAACCCAGGATCACAGCTTTGCATCCTAAAGCAGTGAGGGACTAGGGGCCAGAGACAGGGAAACACCTCAGTGCATCCATCAGGATTCTCCAGAAAAACGGCACCACCAGTGTGTACACTTACACAGAAGGGGCTTGATTCCAAGGAATTTGCTCACATGATGGTGGGAGCTGGCAAGTCTAAAACCCAGAAGGGCTAGCTGGCTGGCAGGGGACTCAGAAAGAGTTGCAGTTTCAATCTAAATGCCCTCTGCTGGAAGGATCCCTTGTCTGGGGGAAGGTAAGTCTTTGTTAAGGCCTTTATCTTAGTTTGGGCTATTATGACAAAAATACCATAGACTGGGTGAGTAAACAACGTTTCTTGAAAGAAACATTCATTTCTCACAGTTCTGGAGGCTGGGAATCCGAGATCAAGGCACCAGCAGATCTGGTGTCTGGTAAGACCCCACTTCTTGTTCATAGCCATCTCCTTGCTGTTACCATTTGGGTAAAGAAGCTCTCTGAATCTCTATTATAAGGTCACTGAATTTCATGAGGGCTCCACTCCCATGACCAATCACCTCCCAAAGACCCACCCTCCTAGTACCATCACATGGGATTTAGGTTGCAATGTGTGAATTTTGAGGGACATAGACATTCATTTCCTAGCAGCCTTCAACTCTTTGGATGGGGCACACCCACATTATGGAGGGCAATCTGCTTTCTTCAAAGTCTACTGATTTAAATATTGATTACATATATATATATATATATATATATATATATATATATAAATAAATATATAAACGCCTTCCCAGAAACATCTAAAATTTTGACCAAATATCTGGGCACCATGGCCTGGCCACACTGACACATGAAACCAGCCATCACACTGACTTTTTCAGGTCTGTGTGACAGATGCCAAAGCCTGTTCCTAGGATACCTGGTGAACAGAAGTCTTGAGTTAAACACTTGGCTTCCAGATAAGCCCTAGGCCCAGGTTAGCATGATCAGGCCTAGAGCTGGCTTTTCATCACTAGAGTAAACGTGGGTCTGGTCAAGACAGAGTTCCATTTCAAGCCTCTTGATTTGTCTCCTGCTGACAGCCTCAGGGTCCCTTGAATGTCCAGGGTAGTGTCCTAGCAGGGGTGGCCAGAGGCGGTCTTAGGCATGCCCAGGAGAGGCCAGGGCTCAGGGCTGCGCACCACACTACTCACCACACCCCCTTTGGTCCAAGGAAGATTGACTGTCCACTGACCAGTCCTGCCCCTGCCAGGGCCCTGTGACTCCCCTCCCTGCGGCTGCCCACCAACCTGGGGGAGAAAGAAGGTTGTGAGAGGAGCACCTTGATCATCTCTGTAGCTCACATAGGAGGTTCCCAGGATGAAATTTTTCAACAAATGACCAAACCTTGATAAGGTCGATAATTGGGAGCCAGGAAGATGAACTTGAGAGGTGAGATGAACCTTCCCTGGGTTCTAAGATGCCGCATTCTGGGGGTCTCCCCCACTCTGGCTGGCAAGGGGCTCGCTGGTTTCCTCAGATGAGCTCTGGACAGGCCCAGGAGGCCCTGGCTAGTGGCACCCACATCAGGCAGTGGGCAGCACTCGAGAGCACTGGGGCAGGGGACCTGATGACGCATGAAGGCACCCACCTCTGGGCTTCAGGAGGCCGAGCCCCTGACCGCCACACCCCCCCACCCCCACCCCGCACACTCCAATCCACCATGCTCTAATCTGGCCTTCTCTCTCTTGGCTTCCATAACCCACCACTTCAGAGTCTGATGTAGAATAGGTGTCCCAGAGACTTTCGCTTCCTCCCATCCATTTCCCTTGCCATCCGCCAGCCTCAGACCTCCAGTTCTCATTATACCCCCTCACACTGATCCCCATCCCGACCCCCCACCCCCACCCCGCTTGTCCCCACAACCCCTGCACAGAGCGTCTCCAAGCCAGGCTACTGAAGAAGCAGGAAGGCAGGCCGAAGAGAATGGTCTGCAGGCTTGGCTTCCTCCACATAGAGCCTGCTTTGCTCCAAATCGGGGACCTCCTCCCAGCTCTAGGCTCAACCTACAGTCTCTCTCTGGGTGGCAAGATTAAAATTCCACGCCTCCCACCCTCCCCTTTTCTTACCTGTTGCCCTGAGATTAAATCCCCTTGAATATGAACACACCTCTCTGAAGCTAAGCAAGACTTACCATGGGGAGTGCGGACCCCTCATTTTGCACCCTGGTTTTAAAGGCTCCTCATGGTATCCCCTCATCTAGGATGGACTAAGAAGGACAAGGGGCACAGCATTAGCATGACAAGGAATTTTCCAGAAGGAATTCACCATCTCTTCCTAAGGGGAACTGGTTCCCAACACTATGGCATTTGCATAAAGGCAAGACCCTGCATTGCATTCCTTTAAATAGGCTCGGTCTGGCCCATTTGTTTGGTGAACAAGGAAGCTGAGACCCAAACCCAAAGGTTCACACAAGTCAGTCAGAGTGCCAGTTGGTGGTGGGACAGAGTGCCTGTCCCTGCCCCAGGCTCCCCAGCTGTAGTGAGTTTCCCTACCTTGCAGCAGGCGCACCCGCAGTTGAAGCTGTTTCCCTCACCCAGGTCTGGCACCTGACTCCACATGTATGCCGAAACTCACAGAAATGTGTGATTCAAGTGTGTGTTTAGAATACAGAGCTTACACCATCTTACTAGGGGTGCAGAGCAGAAGGGTACTTCTGGGAGAATAAATGGCCTGATAGCAGGGTGGGGAGAAATGGCACCTGAACACAAAGGACTTTCTAGAAAGGCCCTTACAAGACTAGATTGTGACAAAGTCTGTCTGGGTGTGGTGTCGACTTTAGTCTCCTTTCCTGGGATAAGAGTCAGCATTTCCTGGTTGATGAGACTCTCAGGATGGGAGGGGATTTAGCACAACTGAGTGCTTTTGGGAGGCTCTGCTTCTAGGCAAACAAGGGGTTTCAGGAACTCCAATGCCTTTAGGTCAGAATAGATTTCAGTCTCAGCAGCGGATTTTAGGGAGGCCTGTCCTGACCCCCACGGGCTCACTCTGCAGACCGAGCTGGTGCTGGCGCCCGCAGGCTGGGAGTGGAAGCTCAGACTGCAGCACACCTCTCCTGAGCACATCCTGCGTAGCGCCTGGGAAGGAGATTAAATGTAACACCCGCTGTGGTTCCCCTCAGTCCATGAACATGGAACACCTGATTTTTGTTTTCTTGCCTTTTTTTTTTTTTTTTTTTTGTGGTGGAGGTGAGTTTTTTTCCAGGTTCGTTTTAAGAGGCAGAGAGAAGCAAATTGCTTTTCCACATATTTTCACAGCCAAGTGGGAAGGAGAACTCTAAGACAACGCCTCATCTGAAGGCTTGTCTGGAACCAGACAGCCTCTCCTCCCCAGACCTGAGCTCATCTCCCTCTGCTCAGCAAGGGCCTGGGGAGAGCAGAGGCGGGGCTGCTCTAGCCCATGCTTCCCCAGGGTCAATGCTGGGTCACAGGGTGTATCTGAGGACAGTACTGCAGTCCAGAAAAGATGAGCATTGTTTTTAGTAAGGAGACACTGGTCTGCTTTGAAAGGGCAAAGGGAGGAAATCACGGGAATGAAACGGCAAAAGCTGGCGTTCGGACTGCCTATCACCACCAGAACCAATAAGTAGAGACAAGGGTTGAATCTTTATGGGTACTTTTTTCCAATGCTGGCAATCTGAGAGGACAACGGATTGTGTACCCTCAAAAACCTTAATGTCTCATCTCAAGGCAACCTTTTTTATAAGGAGAAGAAAAGTCTAGGTAAGGGGTTGCTGCTCTTAAGATTCTCTCTTTGTCTTTCATCTTTCTGTTTTTAACTATGATGTGTCTTTTTGTGGGCCTCTTTGGAGTCGTTTTGTTTGGGATTGTCTGCGCTTCCTAAACTTGTGTGTCTTTTTCTTTCACCAGGTTAGGAAAGTTTTCGGCCACTGTTTCTTCAAATAGGTTCTTGGTTCCTTGCTCAATTGCCTCTCATAATGGTGCTCCTATGATGTGGAAGTTGTTGCACTTCGTGTTGTTCCGGAGGTCCCTTACACTCTTCTCATTTTAAAAAATTCTTTTTTTCACCCTGGCTGGTGTAGCTCAATGGATTGAGCATGGGCTGCGAACCAAAGTGTTGCTGGTTCGATTCCCAGTCAGGGCACATGCCTGGGTTGCGGGCCAGGTCCCCAGTGGGGGCCACGTGAGAGGCAACCACACATTGATGTTTCTCTCCCCCTCTTCCTCCATCCTTTCCCCTCTGTCTAAAAATAAAAAAATAAAAAATAATTCTTTTTTCTTTTTGCTGCACTGGTTGCTTGTTTTCTGCTACCCTTGTTTTCCAGTGATTCAGTTCTCTGCTTCATCTAGCCTGCTGATTTCTCCTAGTATATTCTTCATATCTGACTCTTATGGTGTCTGTGTCCTTTTTTATGCTTTTATCTCTTTACTGAAGTTCTCATTCAGTTTTTTGAGCATCCTTTTAACCATTGTTTTGAACGCTGTATTTGGTAGCTTGCTCACCTCTATTTCATTTACTTTTTTCCCTGCAATTTCTTTTTCTTTCTTTGGGGCATTTTTCTTTGTCTCCTCATTTTGGCTGCCTCCCTGTGTTTGTTTCTATGTATTAGAGCTGCTATGACTCCCAGTCTTAGTAGGGTGGCCTGATGTGACAGGTGTCCTGTGGGACCCCCTGGTGCAGTCTCCCTGAACACCTGAGTCATGTGCTCTAGGAATGTCCCTTGTGTGGGTTATGTGGGCCCTCCTGCTACAATTGAGTCTTGCTTGCTGTTGGCTTTTCTGTGGGTGGAACTGTCCCACTGCTTGGCGGCAAGGATTGACCTCAATCGCAACATGTCAGCTGCTGTGTGGGAGCTGGCTCCACACAGCTCATGTTGCCCCAGCAGGGTCACCTACCTGCTGATATCTCCCTTCATGCGTGCCATGTATGGAGCTAACTGGGTCGCACTCTGGCATGGTCAAAACCACTGGAATGTGGGTTCTGGGGCCACTTATGTGGGATTCCAGTGGTGTCAGGTGCTGCCTGTGACCAGCCCTGATCTACCTGTTTGGAGTTCCAAAGCGATCTAGTTTGTGGTACCTCTGCTGGGCCTGGGTGTGCCTGAGAGGGGCCAGTACTCATCAGCACCAAGGTGGGGGCAGATCAGCAAAAGGCCTAAGTTTCCCTGAGATCCAGCCCCACCTGCTGCTAGTCTGTTAGGCTCAGTCACCTAAAGAGCTTTTGGTGTCGCACCGGTTGCATGAGGGAGGCTCTCAGTGAGTCGCCAGGCGGGGGCAAGTGGTGTTCACCAGACTGCTAGAGATTCAGACTTGGTGCCACTGCTGGGTTTGTGGCCACTCAGCAACAGTCTTGGGGCACACCAAGGTCAGATGCCTTCCATGGTGGGACAGGGCCTCAGGGCTTCATCAGAGTGAGGCCAGCAGTGGTTTGGCTGTGTGAAGGGAGGGCTCTGCACAGGAGTGGTGGTGCCGGTACTGCACGAGAGGGAAAAATGGCCTCTGCTCAGGGGCCACACAACTTGATTTTTCTGAGTCTGCTCACACCTCCTGGAGAGTGTCATACTGGGGGACCAGGCTGGCCTCAGACTGCTGACAGCATCACATAGTGGCAGCTCGGCAGGACAAGGACAACGGGAGTCAGGAGGGTGGAACCAGTGGTTCTCCAGTGGAGAGTGGGGCGCTGCTGCTCTGACCCGCTGGGCAGCAGGTCATTGCTCTGGCCTGTGTCAGGGTCTGGCGCTACTCGGGCCCAGGGGTCAGGACAGCACTGCTCTGGCATGCAGGGCCACTGCTCTGGTCCATTGAGGGGTCAAGGTGCCATGCCTTTTCTCCACACATCTTGGCAAAATAGCATTCTAAAAAATAAAATGCATGTGCATCTTTCTGTAGTACAAACAAAAAGTTTATTTAAAAAAAAAGTCAGAAAGAGGAGAAGAATTCAGCAAAGAGAGTCTGGAAGGCAGTAAGCAGTTGAGTCAGCCCGTGAAAAGAGAATCTCCACTGGGTACCTGGGTAGGGGTGCACCTGCCAGCAGGAGAGTGTGACAGTGTCTGTAGAAGGCTTCTGTTGAAAATGAGACCAGAGAGGCTTCCCGCCAAGATGGAGGCGTAGGTAGACACACTGTGCCTCCTCGCACAACCAAAAGAAGGACAACAATAAATTTTAAAACAAAAAACAACCAGAACTGACAGAATATCGAACCATATGGAAGTCCGACAACCAAGAAACTAAGAAACATACATCCAGACCGGTAGGAGGGGCGGAGAGGACTCTAGTGGCGGGGCGGCGGCTGGCAGACCGGGGAAAGGCGCAGCTGGCCGGGAGAGGTGGTGGCTGCGAACTGGGCGTCCCACTCCCTCGTGAGGATAAGCCGGGAGGAACAACTGGGGAGCGGGACAGACCCCGCAACCCAGAGTTCCAGCGCAGGGAGGTGAAACCTCAAAGCCTCTGATTTAAAACTCCCATGGGGGTTGAGGCGGCGGCCGCAGCAGGAGAAACTCCCGGACTCACAAGAGAGCTTGTTGGAGAGACCCACAGGGTCCTAGTGCGCACACAGCTCTCCCACCTGGGAACCAGCACCAGAACCAGCACCAGAAGGGTCCAATTGGACTGTGGGTAGTACAGAAAGTGATTGAAAACCAGCAGAGAGCAGAGCAATCGCCATTGTTCCCTCTCGATCCCCTCCCCCACAAACAGCGTCACAACACGACGTGGCCGCCCCACCCTGGTGAACACCAAAGGCTCCGCCCCTTACTATGTAACAGGCGCACCAAGACAACAAAAATGGCCCAAATAAGAGAACAGATCAAACCTCCAGAAAAAATACAACTAAGTGACCAAGAGATAGCCAACCTATCAGATGCACAGTTCAAAACACTGGTGATCAGGATGCTCACAGACTTGGTTGAATTTGGTAACAAATTAGATGAACAAATGAAGGATACAATAAGGGAAATGAAGAAAAATGCACAGAGAACCAACAGTGATGGGAAGAAAAACGAGACTCAAATCAATGGTGTGGACCAGAAAAAAGAAAGAAACATTCAACCAGAACACAATGGAGAAACAAGAATTCGAAAAAACGAGGAGAGGCTTAGGAACCTCCAGGATGTCTTGAAACGTTCCAATATCCGAATCATAGGGGTGCCAGAAGGAGAAGAGGAAGACCAAGAAATTGAAAACTTATTTGAACAAATAATGAAGGAGAACTTCCCCAATCTGGCAAAGG